>JABFEX010001761.1:0-10618 GCA_013623515.1 Fusarium illudens
CCCTTCGATAACTTTGCCAGCTCACGTGTTTCATGGCCACATAATCCGTTCCTGATGGCGATTTTGCTCGGGATACTTCCGTTGTTCCGATAGCGCGAGCCAACATGACATTGCCTTAGAGGGCTGTTCCTAGCTCTTATCATTTAAAATCTGCGAATGGCTGATGGAATTGACTGTAAGGATACGACGTCTTATCTACGAACCAGAATGGCTGTTGGATTGCGTGATGGGCTTTAGTGGGAAACTTGAGCGAGCCGAGATCTCGCGAAATCAAGTTTGGAATTGCGTGCTTCTGGAAGGACTAGAATCCATGGCGATCTGATATTAGTGAGACATGGATGGCGGCATTGTTTCAACAAAATAAAAGACGATGCCCCGCTCGACGACTCTTGGCTGTCGGCCCTCGATTGTTTCTATGCAACCACTATCACACAGCATCTCGTCAACACAGTCAAGCAGAGTCACTACTGATTGCCCGCTGCAATGACAACCTCACAAGTCCCCGAGCTGCTCAAACGAGCCTCGGACTCAATCGAGCCCCCGCTCCCACAGTCGGCAGGATATGTCGTCGTCATTGTCATTGGCTTCTTGATTGCCTTTTTCATGATGTTTGCGACCCACGTCCTAAAAAAGACCGTTGGAGAAGATAACAAAACGACTGAAATGTTTATGACCGCCAATCGACGGGTTGGAACTGGGTTGACGGCTTCTGCTGTCATATCTTCCTGGCTCTGGAGCACAGCCATGCTGGGAAGCTCCCTTGTGGGATACAACTTTGGCGTTGCTGGCCCATTCTGGTTTGCAGCTGGGTAGGCTCCTTGAATCACCAGGTTAGCCAAGCCGAGTCACTAAGGACCTCTAGATGCTCACCGATGATTGTCTTCTTTTCACTACTTGGAATTGCATGCAAGATGAGAGTTCCAGAGGCTCACACTCTACTCGAGATTGTGAGAATTCGGTACGGCACCGCTGGACACATTGTTTGGATCGCACTCTGCCTCATCAACAACATCATTGCCATTGCGAGCATGCTACTCGGTGCGAGTGCTGCTATCACAGCATTGTAAGTACGGATTTTTCGACATCGGGGTAGGATTAACCTTTGCAGAACTGGCATGCACATCATTGCTGCCACCTTCTTGCTTCCGGTGGGCGTCGTCTTGTATACTTTCGTCGGCGGGATCAAGGCGACCTTCTTGACAGACTACTTCCACACCTTTGTCATCACCATCATCATCTGCTTCTTCACCATCAAGACTTTCTTGACACCTGAGATTCAATCTCCCTCGGGCTTATTCGAACTTATTGTCGAAGCTGGTAAAGCGAATCCTGTCGCGGGGAATGAGGGTGGTTCATATCTGACAATGACGAGCAAAGGGGTGAGTGGATCCGATCAGCATCGCGACCTTGTAGGCGCTGACTTTAGAAGGCCATGTATTTTGGTATTATTCACGTTCTCGCCAACTTTGGACTTGTCATTATGGACACCGGATTCTTTGCCAAGGCCTTCAGCGCAGCTCCCCAAGCCGTGGTTCCAGGTTACATCGTTGGAGGCATCGCCTACTTTGGCATTCCTTGGTGCCTTGGAACCCTGATGAGTCTCTCAGCTATTGCACTCGAAGGCTCTGAAAGATTTCCCACGTTCCCCCGGCGAATGTCTGCAGTCGAGGTTTCAAACGGCCTGGTCATGCCCTATGCTGCCATCGCCATTGCAGGCAAGGGTGGCGCAGTAGCCGTCTTGCTCGTCACGTTCATGGCTGTGACTTCAACCATCTCAGCCCAGGTAATTTCGGTGTCGTCGATTATCAGTTTCGACATCTACCGCCGGTATTTCAACAGGAATGCTACAGACCGGGATGCCATCCGCTGGAGTCATATTGGAGTTGTCTTTTTCGGCCTTTTCTCCGCGGCTTTCTCGACTGCTCTCTACTATGGAAAGGTTGACCTCGGTTGGACTTTGTATATGCTAGGAGTCCTGACATGTCCTGGTATTTTCCCCACCGTGTTCACGATTCTCTGGAAGAAACAGTCCAAGGCCGCAGCCATCGTCTCTCCGCTATTGGGCCTGGCCACTGGCATCGCCGTATGGCTCGGAACTGCCTCTTCACTGTACGGCGAGGTTACAGTGGCATCCACTGGTCAGATTTTGCCATGTGTCTACGGAACAGTCGCCTCCGCCCTAAGTCCTGGTCTCTACTCTATTGTCATTTCACTTATCCGACCAGACAACTACAACTGGGCCGATTTCCGGAATGAACGGTTGGCTTTTGATCAGACAAAGACTGCTGGGCAAGATGACGAGCCTGCTTCGCACGAGGAGAGGGTTGCTAGCTATACGGCTGACAAGGCAAGACTCAAGCGATGGGGGACACTTGCCGCGATCTGGTCGCTGGCCACATTCCTAGGACACTGGGTTCTCTGGTAAGTGCAGTCACTTGCATCGTTCAGGACACGGGTGCTGATCTATTGACTTAGGCCACTTCCCATGTATGCATCCAAATACGTGTTTGGAAAGGGATTCTTCGACGCCTGGATCATCGTGGCCATCATTTGGGTGTGGATCACCATGTTCATTGCGGGCTTCTACCCTATCATTGACGGTTGGGGTCAGCTGAAGTATATTTATCAGCAGCTGAAAGGGGGCGCAGCCGAAACGAAGGACCAGGGGAGCAGCTCTGAGGCCCCGACGATTCGAGAGGAGACTACTACCGACCTTGAGAAGTGATTCAGTTGATAGAATCATGTAGTGACCTGAGAACAGCGATGTTAGTCGGGGCACTGGTCAACGCTTTGGATAGAGCCAGACTGGGCATGAAAACTACTGTAGTCACAGCTCCAATTTAGGTAAAATGAATATCCTGAATATGTGATTAATTGAGTAGACCGACTGTGACTATTGGCCGCGTATCTTCTTTCGAAATCGTCGGGGCTCCAGAACTACTCCCCTGATCAAGAACATTGAGAAAATGATAGGGAGTCTGCGATTCCGAGACGCAACTCATCACAATGATCAAGTCTCCGAATCCATAGTGTCAAATGACTCTATGAGCATGTAACAGTAGCATTACTAGTTGGTGATTCAGTATAGAGCTTCAGGTATATAAGACGAGCCTGGCACCCGGAACTATCGGCCAAATCTTCAACACACAGAAACCCCAAGACCATCCACACGAGATCTCCACCAAAAAAACCCATATCTCAAACATCCAACATCTCTTCAATCAAAATGCCTGAACCCGTTGCTCACGTGCACGTCATCGAGAAGAAGGATTTGACCGCCGTGGACAAGGTCGAGGCGGCCATTGAGGCAATCTACGGGAAGGGCAATGCCGAAGTGAAGATGACCACCACCAACATCGTTGTAACTACGAAGAAGGAGAATCCGGAGAATCTGCTGGGCAAGCTCAAGGAGAAGGGATGCTAAGTCCGCTTCATCAGATGTACACTAGCGACCAGTGTATGCAAAGCTCGATAATTTGATCGAAGCTTGAGGCAGACAGATGTGAGCTAATTAGTATTTTCAATATCTTGGCGGCTTTTTATAGCCAGAATTGATTGTCTTTCTGCCTACCCTCTCTCCAAACTGCACTATGTGCCACGTGTTGTTCTCAATAAATCGCATCAATGTTTTTGGTCGAATATTGTCTTACATGCTAGACGGAGAATAGCTGTCCGCTACTTAGCGGTGAACAGAGCAAGGTCCGAGGCCGACGAGTCTGGACCATGGGCGGGTTCGGCGCTTCGGTGTGGTTTGACCACCTATCGGGAAAGCCGAGCGACAAAGCGTAGCGAGCAGCTCAAGATGTAGTAGGCATGGTGTCCACTGTGGTATGGCCTTGACCTGCCAGTTTAGGCCATGTGGGAATAGCGTTTACTAATTTGAACGTGGCTCCTGCAGAAAATCTAGGAGGTGGGTGAGCGTCTCAACTATCACAAGAGTAAGAACATACCTCTTTGGCCATATACCTTCTTGACAGAACCCACAAACTGACGATACGCTTGTCACGACTAGCTAAATAAGCATAATATCGTTCAAAAAAACATGTCATCCACAAACCTTGTCCGGCGGCCCGACTGGTTTGTCCCAGTCCCACGGAATACGAAAAGCTTGAATCCCCTTTAATCCTCCGGCTGCTTCTGCTGGCTCACGGCATTTGGTCGACTCTGGAAGAATGAAACGTTATCAAAATGCCACCACTGACGTTGAGACGTTTCTATATCAACAGGGTTGTTCGATTGGTGGAATCATCATTGTGCGGCACTTCGGAGTGGGTCGATCCGTCCGCCTCATTTGGGTAATTATCAAGGTAGGGACCTATATAAGAGAGGACTACAAGGCGTTTTGGATACATGTTAGAGACTGCAGCCAGTCTTGGAATATCGACAATCATGGCTTTCCTCAAGCTTACTCCTCTTCTCCTGGCTATCCTTGGTGGGGCCTCTGCCCGCGACATCTTTGTGTCGCCCAGTGGCTCTGGATCTGGCTCCCTTGATGCTCCCTATGGCTCTATTCAGTCTGCCGTGAACGCGGCCAAGGCTGGAGACACCATCTACCTGCGAAAGGGTACCTATGCTCCCAAGACCAACATCCAGTTCAAGACGAGCGGAAGCAAGGGCTCGCCCATCACTGTTCGACCTTACCAGAGCGAGAAGGTGGTCATTGATGGCGAGAACATGCCTGGGTAAGTTATTCAAGCAGCATCTAGAATATACAGTCCCCTAACAGTCGTTAGCACCCCCAAGAAGCTGGATGAAGCCCTGCCAAATGGCGAGCGAGGCATCTTCCACATCCAGAACGCCAACTACTGGTCTTTCTACAACCTGGAGTATGTATTCACTCCATATCTTGCAAGCCTTAATACTTACAATTCCTCAGGATGATCAATGGCCCCTACGGCATCTACGCTCGTGATGCCTCCAACAACTACTACGAGGGCCTCTCCACCCACGACAACTACGAGACTGGTTTCCAGCTCGAGGGCGCCTCCGCCAACAACGTTGTCGTGAACCTCGACTCTTACCGCAACCGTGACCCCCGCAAGAACGGTGAGAGCGCCGACGGCTTCGCCTGCAAGAGCGGCAAGGGCGAGGGCAACGTCCTGCGCAACGCCCGCCTGTGGGACAACGTCGACGACGGCCTCGACCTCTTCATGTTCGGCTCCCCCATCACCCTGGAGGAGGTGTACGCTTGGGGCAACGGCTACAACCGCTGGAACTTCAGCCCCTTTGAGGGAGATGGCAATGGCTTCAAGCTGGGCATCAAGAACAACCCCGCCGCTAACCACATTGTCCGCAACTGCATGGCCTTCAGCAACTTCAAGAAGGGCTTCATCGACAACGGCAACCCCGGCACCCTCAACTTTGAGCGCAACACTGCCTGGAAGAACGGCGACGTTGGCTTCAACATGAAGAGCTCCTCGTCCAAGATGAACAACAACGTTGCTGCCTCCAACGTCGGCTCTGCTCAGGTTAGCTTGATCAGCAGCGTCAAGCAGTCTGGCAACTCGTGGAACGGCAAGACTACCTGGAACGACAAGTCATTTGCCAGCACTGATGCTTCCACTCTCAAGGGTGCCCGTGGCAGCGACGGTCGGGTCAAGGCTAGTGACTTCCTAGTCCCTAGCAACGGCCAGGCTATTGGTGCTACCACCAAGCAGAAGCTGTGAGGGCGAGGGAATGAGTCCTTGACGATGTTGAGATTATTGTTCGGAAGATTTGTGGTTTAGAAATGTTGAGTTTGTCCGTTTTGACGGTTTTATATACAAACACTCAGGAGCGCCACCGATTTGCGGCTCTAAACATGACCTTTTTCGCATTCGTAGAAGTGTACCTATATAAGATTGCTATTATGCGGAGTGAATTCTCACATGAGCATGACCCAGCATTTAAATAGGTGTCATCCAGCCCGTGCTTTGAAACTTTTGGAACGTTTAAATAACGTAATTGCCTCGCTACCTGCGCAGGGTACCTTTCGCTTTTGCCGTTAGCATGGTCGTTAATTTCTTACGATAGAAAGATTCTTTCCATGGGGACTCGAGGTAAGTCGTACCTAGGTATGAAACCAAGCACATACACTCTGTTGCGAAGTCTCAGATGTGGTTTCTGGCTGGCAAGATCGTAGCAATAATAACGTTACCTGCCAGGCTGCCAGTGCGTCATTGACGGAGCACAGGCCGAGGGAGGGAGGAGCGAAATAGTCGAGATTACCCAGGATGACCAGTGGAGTGTAGTCCAGACAAGACCTTGTCAGTTCTGGGCTTGACCAATAAGATGGGAATTGCCGAATACGACCCATCTTGTCCAACTAGCGCTGACGTGTGCGTGCGTGAACTCGGGGATCCTGACGTGACACAAACGCCTCATGCAGAAGAACTGACCATCCAAGCTCAACAAAGATCACATCTCACTCACGCATCGGCTCAGTTTGTGACAACAGGGTTCCTGTACATAATCATGGAGGCACTGCAGGCCGCTGTGCCCCGTGGTGGCCCTGTCGCCAAGACGCGACGTGGTCTTCGAGTCACCAGGGAAAAGCACCAGGGAATCTCATTTGTCAACGCGACTGCGACGACGACTGCAAAAATACCGGGGAAATCCCAAATCCCTTCCTCAAGGCTCAAGTTCGTACTGGAAAAGCGGCCGAAACCGCAACAGACACCAAACGCGGTGACCGAAGATGATCTGAGGCGTGTTCAAGGGGGCGATAACCGAAGAATTGCGCCCAGAAAGAAGCCCAGCGATGAAGGCAAAGGCACGTCACAAGGTCATTTTTCGGCGATTCCATATCAGTCTGTCGCTAGCAGAGTTCCCAGGAAACCGCTCTCCTTTCCATTGATCAAAGCATGGCGCCAGCTCAACGAGGCCGACACTGCTCATCTCCCATCACCTTCCGGCATTACCCTACCAGACTGGGTTTTGCATGGGCTTCCAGCCAACGTCCCCGACGAAGGACGAAGATGCTTCCATGCTTATCTGTTTTCATGCCCGATAAGGCACTATCCATTTGAGCAGCTGCAGATCGTGTCGTGGCAACCGCTCTCCATGGACCAGGATCGCTTTGAGCGTCTAATGTTGGAACCACTGATGCTTAACTGTACTTTGACCATGGGGGCTTTGTTCATCCTGCTAAAGTCTGGGACCAGGGAGTCAGCTGGGTTTGCAATGCACTCGGCGAGGCTGTGCGCGTTGGTCAACAGGCTATTGGGAGATGAGAAGCAGACCATCAGCAAGACGGTGGTCGTGATCCAGTCCATTGCGAGCTTGGCTATTTTGGCAGTAAGTCCCATACTGATATACTGACTGGTCTCATCTACTAACACGGCGTGCTAGACCTTTCTCGGATTATACGACCATTGGTTGACTCATTTAAATGGCCTCAAGTCTCTGGTGCAAGCAGCAGGCGGTCTCAAAATTCTTCCAGCGCCCGTAAAACTGCTTGTAAAGAAGTGAGTGCGCCGCTGAAACTCGGGACTTGTCAGTAATAACACATCCTAGAGCAGATTTGAAGGGGGCTTCCGAGGTTGTGACGGCGCCCTTTTTTACACCAGGGCAATTACAGAAGCCAATCTCGGAAAGTCTCCCTCGCCAGAAGCGAATGGCCATAAAGGCCAGCGTCCGAATGGCAGTTCGCCATAACAACGGGGACGACGGTATATCTGATCCAATAGCATCTCTAGCCATCCTGGTCGCGACAATCGACTTTGCGGCATCGCAACGAGGATCAGTAATATTCGATCCGCTTGCGCTGATGGAGGAATACCACGACATCGAGCATCGCCTATTGACGACTCCAGCTCCGATACAGACACACTCAGAGGCCCTCAGCCGGTATTTGGACGCTTCTATCACATTTAAGCACCCCGGCAGCCTCCTCGCTCACGACATGGAGCTTGAAGCCAGAAGGTCCCTTGAGATAGTTCTTCGTCTCGCGGCTCTCTTCTTTCTGAAGATGGTCAAAGGGGGTCCACCTGATACGTTGGATGGACTGGTACACACGATGCAGCTCTTGAACGAGCATATGCGTCGTATTACATATCTACCTCGATCCATAGCTGCTGATTCCAGACATGGACTTTCCAAGGGCGCTCTCATTTGGGTTGCGCTTATGGCGGATCGGATGGCTCGGAAGAGTGACTCTGAAAGGTGGAACTGGGGTTCGAGGAGAGCTGATCGATCCGTCTCTCGAGACTTTTTGTTCTGGGCTTTGAGTGAAGGAGACGAAATTGGCCTAATCCGTGACGATGATTTGCGATTGTGCCATATTTTGGACTTGGGAAGATTCGAGGCGGGCGCATGGGATCCTCGGGCACATATCGGGCGCATCTTGACATCGTCACATCCGTATTGAAATGGCGTTTTCAAAGCTCTTTATACAAGAAAATAACTGATCCAATAAAGACCATCCAAGGCGGCCGGTGGCCATCTCATCTGGCTGATGGCTCTTGATGAGCATGTCAGGGGTGGATTACCGCATTCGGCAATTTTGATGTGATTGGTCGGCTTCAAAACAACGACGTTGACGGTTCATCGGGTGTCTGCAACTCGCTTCCTTGCTTATGAGAGCTTCTTCACGCTATATGATGACAAAATCCCAACCGTGGATCCCAGAACAAGGCCTCGGGCTACCCCGTGTTCTCTGGTTCATAAATACCAGTTCGCGTCCCCCAGAGATGAAACTCCTATGATCCTATCCCCTTCCTTCACTCCAGAAAGGTGCCCATAGCCGGTATCCTCAAGACACGTCGGAATACTTGGCTGAGTGTAGAATCCTCGCCGTATCATTTCTACAGAGGCAAGTCATCCTTGAGCTCACGACAGCCCGAAAGAGCGCAAGCCGCACAATAACCAAAGACCAAGACTGACCTCTTCTTCCAGCATCATGTCGGAGATAAGCGACCCGGCAGTCCCCCAGGGCTCTTTAGTTCTCATCACTGGCGCAAATGGGTTCTTGGGCTCACACATATCCGACCAATTTCTTCAACATGGGTACCGAGTCCGAGGGACTGTCCGCAGCCTCGAGAAATGCGCTTGGCTCACTAAACATTTTGACAACAAATACGGAGCCGGTCGGTTCGAGCTCGTCACAGTCACCGACATGACTGCCGGAAACGCTTTTGATGAAGCTATCAGGGGTAAGAGCGCACTCCTGCCAGCATAACTCAGCCTCCTTATTAACGTCAACAGGTGTCTCTATCATCGCCCACGTAGCTTCTATCATGTCCCTTGATCCAGACCCAAACAAGATGATACCTTTTGTCGTCTCTGGCGCACTCAACGTTTTGAGAGCAGCGTATAGTGAGCCTAGTGTGAGAAGGTTCATATATACCTCGTCCTCGGCTTCGCTATACAACCCTCTGGATGAACCCGGTAACGTCGTAACGGAGGACACCTGGAACGAAGAAGCGATCAAAGAAGCTTGGAAGGAGCCACCGTACGAACCAGAGAGAGGAATGACAGTGTATGCCGCGGGGAAAACACTGTCAGAAAAGGAGATTTGGCGCTTTCACAAGGAGCACCGCCATGAGCGACCTGATCTGGTCGTGAACACAAGTGAGTTACGAACCCTAGAATCTCGCCACTGATTACTTAGTTACTAACCGAAGGTAGTTGTTCCTTCTGTCAACCTTGGCAAACCTCTTGACCCAGCCAATCAAGGGTACACAAGCACATCTGGCTTTATCCCGTTACTGTTGAAAGGAGAAACTGTGCCCATGGAGCCTTTCTTTCCCCGTCGTACGGACCCCTCTAACATCTGCTGGCGTCTTGGTTAACACATCTGCAGAATACTACGTTCACGTTCAAGACACTGCCAGGCTCCATGTCGCAGCAGCCATTCTTTCAGATGCAAAGGACGAAAGAGTCTTTGCATATGGTGGACGGTTCAACTGGGACAAGGTTTTGGCTCTTTTGCGGGAGGCCCATCCCGATAAGATTCTTCCTAGTGATTTTTCAGGTGGAAATGACCCCCATGAGATCCAGGGTCGTGACAGGGCGGAGAGCCTGCTTCGTGTCCTAGGGTGTGCAGGGTGGACGAGCTTGGAGAAGTTAGTCACAGAGAACATCGAGGACTTGTAGTCTGCCAACCCTGGACTTTTCGTTCTACCCTTTTAGTTTTTATCTGCTCAAGTAGACTCTCACCATTTCAGTTGTTTTCAACTGTACCTAGGTGTACAGTCAATCCAACTTTTCAATGGCTGACGAAGATCTGATACCAGCTATTGCATTATTGCTTATGGGCTACAGAGATGAGACGAAAAGGATTTTGTGGCGTCGTCTTCGAGTCGATCCCCTGTCACCAGTGCTCGGCTCCTCGTGTTGGCTTCATGAAAGATGACTTGGCATTGCATGTCCTACATTCACCTCCCGTCCTAGTGAAGATCAACAATATCCACAATCGTGAGATCACAGTTAAATGTTGCCCTCTAATAACAAGCAAAGGGGAACGGACAAGTGGGATTCCTGGGTATACAGTTTTATATCTGAAAATGAGGATCCTCATGTCGTTAAATAGAGAGAATCTGGGATTAGGACAAGAAGGAGCAAGAGCATAAACCGAGAACAAAGCCACGCGATATTAAGACTATTATTAAACCCGTCGTAGGTGAATTACTTAATTAAT
>JABFEX010001762.1:0-21545 GCA_013623515.1 Fusarium illudens
GCAAGAGCAAACCGTACCGACTCACATGAGTCCGTAACCCCCTTTGCTTGTGCAAGTCCCGAAGGCGGCTGTAAGGACTCACGCCGATCAACTCCGGGCGCCCCAGACGCCCCGGACTCCCCGGAACCCCCCGGCCCCACCCGGCGTCAAATGCGGGGCCGCGAACATGACCTGCGGACCAAGTCTGCATGCCCCGGCTGCAGCTCGATTTCCAAGGAAATAGATTTAGTTAGACGCGGGCAGGGAGGCTGGCCTCAACGCAGTTATTCTATTAGCCGGCATCTAGCAATCCCCTATCTCCGACATTGACCTCGATTCATCGGCGGAGAATTAACGAAACATACACAGTAACTTCAACATTTACCCCGAGTTCCCCGGAGCCAACGTGTTCAAGAGCGGACATCGGCACCGGAGAGCGCATCTTGAAAGCAACGGTTCCACAAGCAATGAACAAGAACAAGGCATCTAACCCCTCACCAGTCTGCCAAAAGCAGAGCCTAGCGCCTCACGATCGAGTCCAACGGTGAGACCAAGACCTCACCCCGATCCCGGTGCCGCATCGTCCCCTCCTCAAGCGACCGGATCAGCCCTTGGATCTTGTGCTGAACAGGGCCCAGCCTGTTCACCCGCGGCGGTTTCCGAAGCAGGCCAAAAGTAAAGAGTAGAGCGCCAGCAAGTGCACCGATTTTGAAAATAGCAGATGATACCTTGTGCGGCACCACAAATGCAAGAATGGAGCTCGCAAACTTCCTGGGCTTGGTGTCAGCCAGAGCGGCCACGAGGCCCCAAAAGACCTTACCATACGGCAACGCCTAGAGAGACGGTTCTCCCTGGAGGCTTCTCTTGTTCCCTGGCCTTCTCAAGGATCTCGTCCAGCACTGTTAGATCCCGCACCGCGCTGTCATGCGAAATCTTCAAGAGCCAAACATTCCTCTCCGATTCGGAGCCCTCGCGGGTGGAGACTTTTGAGAGTCAGTTACCGAGCCAAGCATCCATCTGAAGCCGAGGTAGGTATCCTGGAGCAACGTACCTTGCGACCGGCTATACGTGTCGAGCTCAGCACTGGAGGCTGGGAGGCGATCCAAGCACTCAAAATACTGGTTCAAGTAGCGGTTTGCCGATCGCCTGTAAACCTCAAACAGCTCAAAGATATCGCAGCCGCTCTGGTTCGCCGAGGAGGCTCCGACTGTTTGCTGGCGAGAGCTGGCGAGAGCTGTCCTCTCGTCCGCTGCGTAAATGTTCTGGTCCATCCTGTCCCCTCTGGTGTTGATGATTATGGAGATTGAGATGGAAGATGTGGCCACAGCCTGATATCTTCTGCCCTGTCCGACCAACAGAAGAGACAAACATACATTCATTGTCTGCCTGGCTGGTTGGTTATGCCCCCCTGTACCTATTCGTACTACCTACGTAGACAAACAACCAAAATGTGAAGCAAAACACTCATCTGATTGGTCAAACAGCGCGGGCCTGCTCTATAAACAGCCCGCCAAGGAAGGGGCTTCCTTTGTACATAAAAACATGGAGGTCATCACGACCACTTCCTTTGTAGAGGTGCATGCCAAGGTTGCACATCACGACAAATTCCTCTCAATGGAGTTGCGCTGAGAACCGTCATTCGTCGGGAGTGACCGTGTTCCCGACCAGCCCCCAACGAGGCGGTTTCTGTTTCTAACAATATGAGTTGCCGCTTCGTCTTGTCTCTTTCTCTTTGGTGCCCTCTCCCGAGCCTGATTTCCCTGGGTTGGAACTGATAAATCCCGCCTCCCGGCCTTGGTTTATATTGTGCAGGTGATGCGACAGCCCATCACATGTATGGGAGATGAAGAGCTGGAGGCGACCTGCAGTATCTGGACAACGCAATCTACAGTCAAACCCTCATACAGGACAGATTGGGAAATCTGGTGCAGGCAAGTATCGAACCGGATACGGAGTACCAGAGAACCATGCATATCATGAATGTCGTGATGGATCCAGTGGGAAGGTTGGTTGGGAGCAAGTAGCGGGATCCGGGTAGTTGGCAGAGAAACCTCCAAGACGAAAGTTGAGAACTAAATGCTAGGCCAGAGCTACAGCGAGCTCGAACAATGCACGGGGACGGCAAGACGCGCCATGGGTCCTTTGTACCAAGCTCGCAAAGGACCCAGCTGGGATGGACTGAAGCTGTGGACCAGCGAACCCTTGATCGGGCTGATGTGGTGGGCATGACTACCACGTCTCTTGCGCGGAACATTGACATGCTGCACAGTGTGGGAGCCAAGGTGGTCATGGTCGAAGAGGCGAGCGACCTGAAGGAGGCTGACATCGTCTCTGCTCTGATGCCCAGCATTGAACATGTGATACAGATTGGTGATGACGGGCAGCTAGCTACGTCCACAGATCAACAACTTTTCTCTCAGCCTCGAGTCGGCGTCTGGAAAGATGTGGCAACTGGATCGGAGCCAGTTTGAACTGATTCGACGAGTCTATCCCAATCTTCAGGATCATGAGAGCGTCGTCGGTCTTCCAGTCGTGGTCGACATGCGTCAGAATGTCTTTTGGCTCGATCACAGCCACATGGAGGACGCTAGAGGAGATGGCGCTCGTACGCAGCAACCAACAGCGCAAGGTGGGCTTCCTTCGAACAGAGAATCGGATCAATGTGCTCCTCAGCCGGGCTCAACATGGCATGTATCTGATTGGCAACTCGGAGACGTATCCCAATGTGCCCATGTGGGCCGAGGTTCACAATCAACTGTCGCGGGCCGGCGCCGGGGGTTGTGTCGAGAAGTGATGCAATGGTCAATGTGGGATCAGGGTGTGAAAGGTCTTGAAGTAGGATGAAGCACAGCAACTAGCAGAGAAGAGCCGAGGAGTGTGTTTTATGTACTGAGCGAAAGATAGATTTGTCCTTGTCCTTTTCAGGGCTCTCTCTCCATGTTATGTATGTCCTGTTCTCCGGAGGGCTGTGTGGTCGTCCTTGTGGTAGTGATATGGAGGCGCACCACAACACTCGCCTCTAATCACCATTGTCCTCTCTAGTTTCTCTTACTCGCTCAACCAAGCATGCCATGACGGCCATTTTGCCATACTTGGGCACTTTTGAGAGGGAAAGCAACACTGAAGTGTGCCGCTCCCACATGCGCATGCCATTGTCCAACTCGTGAGCAGGTATTGTCTTGTAGGATTGTTCAAGTTGGCACAAGTGTCTATGTATTACCTCTGTTTGTCTCTAATTCTGCGGGCCTCAGCCACCGGCCCTGGTAAAACGACAAGTTACTACCTAACAAGTCGAGGGCATGTTTACCATGTCCATCTCATAAAGGCGCCACCATCAACAGTCGGTTCCGCCTCTTTTACCAGAGAAACAACTTCCAATATCACCCCCCACTCCTTTTTGCTTCACCTGACCTCAAGACGGGCGGTTCTCAACACGAAGCGCTTTTCGAGCCAGTCTAATGTCCTTAGCTACCCGTAATGAGTGACAAGTTAGACATTGTTTAGTAGATAGTTCACTTCCCTCCTCACAGGCAGAGAATAAGATACATCGTTTAGAACTGATGCCAATGTTGATAGTAGACATAAAAGATATCAATAAAGCTAAAGAGACAAGGAAGCTCAAATCAACTCCAGCCCCATCGTATGCTCATGCTTTTCGCGTGTTCGTACAGTCATAATACAGATATCCATGAAAACTAATCCTACACTCCGACAACTCCCAACAAACGCTCAACAATCGCTAGCTTAATATCCGTGGCCTAGGTCATGCAATGTCAGTTATCAATCTTCAGCAAGTCAACTTGGGATACTCACGTCCGAGGGATCGTCCCATCTTGGACATCTCCTTGGCCTGGTGCTCCTTGACCTTGGCCCTCCTCGAGTCCTCCTTAGCCTCGACCTCGAGCCTCTTGACGTGCTCCCTCGCCTCCCTCACGCTCACCCTCGCCTCCTCAAGCGCGCGGTCCGCCTCGCGCTCCGCCATCTCGGCGCTTCGCACGCGCTCTCGGGCCTCGAGGACTGCTGGGTCATGCTCGTTCCTGCTGCCGCCGCCGAAGCTCCGGGTGATAAAGTTTCCTCCTCCGCCGGTGCTGCGGCTGTGCGGGGAGCGGGAAGAGGATGAGGAGCGGCGGGAGTGGGTGCCTGTGGAGTGACGGGATGCGCGCCGGGGGGAGGGTTCACGGCGAGATGAGCCGAAGAGGCCGTGCTTGCGAGGGGGTTCTTCGCGGACGGGCTCGGGGGTTGGCTCACGGCGGGAGGATCCAAAGAGAGGCATGGTGATGGGATGTGATTGTGTGTGAGTGGTGTAAGTGGTGGTGGAGTTTGTACACGTCAAGAATGTCTCAGAGGAAAGAGCTTGTTTGTTTTCTTTGTGAATGATGGGAGAAAAGAATGAAGCTTTCTCCAAGAGCTGGGCGGACCTTGGCCTTTTTACATTCTCAGATCAGACACTCTCGACGCCATCAATCGTGAAGATCACCAAACTGTGAAACCTGCTTTTGCCGTTCAACCTCAGATGTGCCTCGCGCAGTGACGTCAACCCAAGCATGTAGGGTAGGCCCGGTATTGTCTCAAGGGTCCGGCCAATCAGGGCGCGTTAATGACACAATGGGGCGCCGCCGGGGTAGGCATGGGGATAGCGTCACTTGGGGGATGGGCGATCTGATGACGCACGAGGAGGTGCTTGTCGACTCAGGAGTGTGGACGTTGACGACATTGCGACTGGGGTGAGGGCCTTGAGATTGTTTGAATTGATGGTGTTTTAGTCGTGAGGTTAGGGATCGGACCCTTGGACGACGACGACATTGATGAGAGTTGAAGCTATTGCCATTGGCCCGGATCCAAGTCCCTGAAATGCTTTATCCTCAGACCTTGTTCTTTGCACCACGTATTTCTGCGGACTTGCTTTTCTTGGTATCAGGGGTGAGTGACACCACCCAAGCCTCAACTAGAAACGGTGAAACATTGACAATATTCTATAAGGTCAATGCCCTTGGAAGTATAGTGTACAGAGTTAATTCCATCCATGGTCTTGGTGTTGCGTCTCATGACCCTTCTTCACCTTAAACCGGAATCACCTTGATCCGCTCCATCAACGCAAGATGCCAACCAACATCTCGTGCTCATCGTATGTAACCGACCAGCGCAAGCGTGGCTGTGCACCGTATAGCTCTTGGCCACATCATCGATCCTACTCGGCTGCTCCTCACCCGCCGTTCAGGAATTTGTGTAAAATCTCATTAAGAATTCGCTAGCAAACAAAAAAAGAGGTCGATAGTCAGAGCACCCGGCTGAGGATGACGAAATAAGAAAAAGGACGACATAGAAAAGAAAATGGGATGTCGAGGGTAGTAGTAGACGAGATAAAAAGAATACGACTCTCCCAGCATTGCGCGTCCTCCAGCCTGCTACTCCTCCTCGCGCTCTCTCTTGCAGCCGTGACTCCCAGCAAAACAATAGGCGTGCAGGAAACAAGAAGAACCCGAGGCAAAAAAAAAACCACATGAAAACACCAAAGAAAAAAACCCCTATGTGCATATATGCCGCACTGGATATGTACAGAGAAAGACCCTCGTGAGGGGGGGTTGGAGTTGGATAGGTAATGGGTGAGTGAGAAACCGGGCCGAGAGAAGCAATGGATCCCCTGCTCTTTTGGAAACGGGCTGATATCGTCGATCGTTCGCTTTCGTGGGGGGGGTTGGCTCGTATTCGATATAAATACCCGTCTCTGGTCTGACGAGCATTTTCGTATTGTTGCTGAGTGAGAGAGAGGGTGACAGGCCGTTTACATGACGGTGCACTTGCTCTCCTCGCGATCCTTCTTGACGCTCAATGCCACCCGTGCGGCCTCGGTAAAGGCCTCGTTGACGCCCCGGTTCTTCATGGCCGAGCACTCGAGGTACCGGAGCGCATTTATGCGTCGCGCCACCTCGAGACCTTGGTCGTAGTTGATCATGGGTCGCTTCTCCCTTGGCTCGCCAGACTCGCCCTCCTCCTCCTCGCCCTGCTCCCGGAGGTCGCACTTGAGGGCGACCAGGACAAGCTTGACGCCGGGGCAGTTGTCGGCAATCTCGCCCACCCACTTGGACTCGACGTTTTCAAGCGAGTCCTTGCTGTCGACCGAGTAGCAGAGCATAATCAGGTCCGTATCGTCTGGGGGGTGAGTCATGTTAACACGCGACGCACGTCGAGATGCGGTGGGCACGCGAGCCACCTACCATAAGAGAGGGATCTTAACCGGTCGAATTCCTCCTGGCCGGCTGTGTCCCAGAGCGATAGTTCAATGTGCACGTTATCCACAAAGATGTCTGCGCGATAATGTTAGTGAATGCTTCTTCAGAGCGTAGGCGAGTGCATCGTATCGTACCGTGGACGTAGTTCTCGAAGACGGTGGGTTCGTAGACGGTTGGGAAATAGCTGGCACGACGAATAAGTCTCTCATCCCGCGATTCTCGACTCCTCAGACATACCCTCTCGTAAAGACATTCAGCAACGAGGTCTTTCCACATGCACCATCGCCCCTAATCAAACGCAGATCAAGTCAGTGCAAGCTCAATATCTGCAGCTGGGCGGGGAGGAGGGATTCGACGCACAGCAGCACCAGCTTACGCTGGACGGTCTTGGAACCTCCGCAGAGAGAAGGCATCGTGGTGGCTCGGTCGGGGGTCGCGTGGTGGTGAAAGAGGGAAATTTTAGGGTTCAAAAGTCGAAGTGAGGATTCGCGATGGCGATCTTGAGAGTGATCTCGGTTCGTGCGTGCTCCCTTGGAACCCTGCTCACACACTGGAGGTGGCGCGCTGATCAAGACTCGGGTCAGCAAGGCACGGAAGGTAATCGCATGCGACCTGGCGGGCGGTGACGGGCGATGTCGTGGTGGGAGGATCGAGTTCAGGAGTCGAGGATGAAGCTTTTCCGAGAGAGTGTGGTTGTCGCAAACTGGCCAGATAACAAGCAGCAGCACGTCGGTTGTAGTCGTTGGAGAGGATCGATGGTTGGATCAATCAACGTCAAATTGGCAGCGCAAGAAGGCGGATCATGGACCAAGCACTAGAGGCAGGGGGCAAGTGAGGACGGACGGGGATTAAGTCGACGGGGCAGGAAATGAGCCGCTGCTGGGGGGGGCAAAGAGAGCGAGAGAAAAAAAGATGAAGTCAGAGGCCACACAATCAGTGGAGGGAATGGGATTGCAGCCGAGCAAGGATCCCTTTTCTGTGCCTGGTGGAGTTCCCCTGGGCGAGGAATCGACCATGAGACACCTGATTGGCCAGTCGTCCAGATTTAGCTCCAATATGAAGACCCAAGCCCGCTGTAACTCCAGCGTCCAGAGTCGGCCTGGAACATGGACGCTGAAGAGCGCTGAAGGGGGGCCCGAGCCCGGGGACCTCAGTTTCCACTGAAGCCGTCAGGTGCTGCAGAGTTCCATGGTCGGGTCGTCCTGGGCCCTGGCACGCCACTCCCACAGGAGCGACGTGGGTCCCACTTATTCCGGACCTGGCCTTTCCCGACGGGTTCTAGCCTCTCTATTAAACCGTTGCTTCTTTCCTCGGCGCCGGTCAATGATCGCCCGGACCTTGAGGGGTCCGTGACCGTCCATTGGGGGGAAGAGAGAGAGCCCAATGTCGAAGCCAAGATTGAGGAGTCGGGAGTCTGGACTGAACTGGATGCAGGTTCGTGACCATCCGACGCATGATCCAAGAATCCGGTTGCAACGGCCCCTCCGTCGGCAGAGGGAAGAAAAAGGACTCGCTTAGTGGAGATGTTCGGAAGCTTCGCGTCAGGTCGTGGCACCCACTCGCTGTGTTGGCGATTCAGGTCCGGTCGGGTGGCTTCGCTGCTGAATCGTCATTCAATCGTGGCTTGGCTGCCTTCGTTTATATCCGCGCATTACGGATCCATATCTTGCTTGACCTGACGTTAGTGCTCCCGTCAACTGTGTGTCCCAGGCGATGGGGCCCTCGATGCATTCAGGCTAAGACATTGAGCGCCAGCAGCCCGAGTCTTTGGGTTCTGGATCAGAATCGACGCCATCTTCCGGTGATGCGACACTGTTAAGCCTTTTCAGCTCTGGTGGGTGAATCACTCTTGTATATGCTACTCTTGTTATGAACCTCAACCTCGCGCCACATCACCGAGGGAGACCTGTATGCTCACAATTACTTCCAACAAGAACCAAATATTGAACGCCAAAAGCCATGATTTGCAACCTGGAATATATGCCCGCTTAATTATCATCTCTCTGGAAGCCCCGTCGTGCTCCGCCCATCCGCTCTGCCAAGCCCTTGTTTCCTGCCTGCTGATGGAGTCTGTTCACGAATCCACGATCTCCCCCGCGTTCTCTCGCCTTGTCATCCGCTTCTCGGAGCGCCCGTTCTCGTTCTTCCAGTGCTGCTAACCGCTTCTCACGGTCGTCGTCAAGCTCTGAAGCTGCCGATTGCATCGCTGCCAACTTGCGCTGGCGTTCCTCCTCTTTCGCCTTGTCATCTTCCTCATTGTGTCGGGGCCTCCTGTCACGTGTCTCGCCGCCCCAGCTGCGTCGCGAGTCTTGCCGTCGGTCACCATCGTCCCGCCTGTCATCGCGACTTCGGCGGGGGCGCCGAGAGTCTTCCTCATCCTCTGAATCACGTCTTCTTCGCGAACGTCGTTCTGGCGAATAGTCATCTCGTCGCCGTCTGTGGCGATCTTCCCGAGAGTCATCGCGTCGTCGTGGGCTTCGTGATCGCGAGTGGGAACGTCTCCGCTTGTGAGGTCTATCCTCTGGATCGGCGCTGCGATGGCGGTGTCTTCTGCGGTGTCTCTCGTGTCGCTCTTCCCTCTTCCTAGACTTGTCCTTCTTCTCGTCGTCAACACCCATGGATGCAAGTAGTTGGCGTCGCTTGATCGGGTCGTTCATCATCGCTTCGTAGGCGGCTTGCTCTTGTCGCTTGATGGCGAGCAGAGGGTCGTCGCGAATCTTGGCAGCCGTGTCGCGTGCGGTGTTGGCATTTTGCAGTGCCATGAAGCTCTCTTCTCCCGCCTGCTTCTCCAGTTTCTTGTGTTCGGTCCCCTTGATGATGTTGTCGATCCTTCGCTTTCCGAGCAGGTATGCCTCCGTCTCTTCCGTGGTGCCCGTCTGTCCATCGTTGGGGCCTTGGTACATCCAGTCGACTCGATCGACCCGCTTCCTGCCTCCCGCGGCCTCGAGTTGTCGCTGAACCTCCTCCTTTGCGCGCTCCTCCTTGATTTCATTGATGCGTTGTTGGGTGCGTTTGCGCTCGGCGAGGGCCTTTTGTTCCTCATCGTAGACGGCCTGTTGGTTGCGCCTCAGCCCAGGGTGGAAGGACTTTTTCAAGTTGAGATCGCCGCCTCCCATGATGGGCAAGTTCTGTGTAGCGAGTGTTTGGGAGAAGTGAAGTTGAAAACCCTGATAGAGGCAAGAAAATGCGAATGAAAGGCGACGAGATGGAAGGGTTGATGAAGAAGAGTGTTTGGATTCCTCCCAAGTGGGGTGGCAACCTGTTTGAGGCAGCCACCCCAGCCACACAGAAAAAGCCTTATCGGTGTTTACCGCTCCTTATCTTATCGCTTATCAGCGCTTAGTTCTTAAGAAGGCCCAAGGATGGTCGAGATCCAGAACACCGGCCTCAAGACCAGACCTTAACAACAATTCAGTGGTCTCTAGAAGCCTGTTGTAAGATCAAAAGGGTTAGCCTAGCTATGCATCCTTCTGCGGTGGAAGCACGGTCCCAGCCAAATCCCTCGTATGGCATTGTATCCGTAACCAACCAGCCATTCATACCATGGGTATCATCGCTGCTGGGTACCCAGGGACACGACCACACTCTCCATGCCCCTCAATGGGTACTGGCGGGCTCATCAATCTATATTGCGGGTGCATGTTGTAGGTGGAAGCGTCGTCATCAAGCCCTCCTCCTGGATCACCATCTCTCAACCAACAACAGCCGAGTCCAAAGCCCAGGGCATCAATCTCGTCACGTTGGAGAAGCAGGCATTCCGATTGTCGTTGCATGGTATTGTACAGTCATGTCTAATTCACTCCTTGTCGTATGCTGTGATATCGTCTTTCCCATTTCAAGACTCCCCCAATGTCAACACGTAGTAATACACTGCCCTCCTCCTCGATATCGAATTCGCGCAGACCAATTGTCTACCAACTGGCTCTCTTCACACCAGGGATGTTGCCGGCCATGGCCTCCATTCGGAAGTTGTACTGTGAGTGTTAGCTTCGGTTGTCGATCGTGTCGTGGCCTCGGCTCGGCGCTTACTCTGGTCATCTTGAAATCGCTCAGTACACCACGTCCTTGGCCGCCCATGATGCATCGGTTTCGGATCTGCGTCGGTCGGGTGTAGCAGTGCATCTGCGTCAGCTGGAGCTGGGCCTCGGCGCGGACTCGGGGAGGGAGGGTGGTGTTGCGGATGATGTAGCGGAGGGCTTGTCTGAATGGCTACATTAGTAAAATGGCTCAATTTGCGGTATTGGGGAGGGAAGACGCCTTGCCGCCCGCTGAAAGGGCAATTCAAGGCGAGCGGGCATCGGGGTTAGGAAAGAGTTTGCGCACCTCTCAGGCTCGTTCTGCTCAAAGACCTTGCGCTTTGTGTGGTCGCGCAGGGTTCGGACGTTGACGAAGCAGCCCAGATCGAGCTTCTTCGCGCGGAACATGGACATGCTGGGCAATTGGGGCGGGCAATGCGGGTTGCTGCTGGCTTGGAGATGTTGCGCTCAGGTGAAGCTGGAGTTGAGGGCGATTTTTGATTCTGCCGAAGAATATCCGGCCTTCCACAGAACCACTCACCCACTGAGACGGATATCCCCCTCGTTGAAGGGTCAATTGCGAAAAAGAAATAATATTTTCAGAGTGTGCTCTTGAGCCATGACTTCACATCAAAGTGGACGGGCGAGAATAATTATCTTCGAATAGGTGGACTAAGCTTTAAATCTTCCTTCACATACTTGGTTCCGTCCGCACCAGGCTAGGTTCTCATCCCACCAACTCGCATCCATCAAGTGTATGGGTTGAGGCACTAGGTACCTACCTAAATCAACTCCGGCATGGATGAGCAATCAGCACCGTCGCGTATCTTCTTACACAGATATTCATTCCTAGATACAGATTATATATCCTTGAAAATAGATAAACACCAGGATCATTCTGACCATGCTACTCCGTCTATCTCCAATCGATAATTCCTTGCCCGTTCCTGACCCTGTCCAGATGTAGGGTAGCGCCTCATGCAACAAAGCGCCCCCCGGGCCGCTGTTCCGAAACCGTCCAGGGATCTCTATGGCTTCGGAATGTGACGTGACGCAAGCTTTGAGTAAACACGGGGGTGGATTAGATAAAGATCAATGCTGATCGAGCCTTGAGAACAAGGTCCTTCATTCCTTCAATGTCATGTAAATGACGAGTCGAAGTCTTTCCTTCTTCTTCATCCCTCACTGTGAAACCGTGTCTTGGATTCTTCCCGACTTCATCACGATCCTTTCCATTGGTGACTTCGACGTGCATGAGAGGGGAAGCTGCTCATCATGGATCCTAGCAGGGAGAACCTTCTCAAGCCAGGCGGGCGGTCGTCTTTTGATGAGAGCTCCGATGGATACTCCGACATTGATGCGACAGATTATCTCGACAAGAATCTTGTTCCATTTCAAGAGACGCCGCCAACTTATGTCCCCCCGCGACGAGTGAAGCCTACTGGCCTCTTCCGACCATGCCGTGCTTCGCCCAAACGATGCTGCTTGACCGTTATCGGAGTTATTCTGGCTATTTGGGTTATCATCTCAGTTCTGGGCGCCTTTGCCTGGAAGAAGATTAAGGCACCACCTACTTTTGGACAGTCGCCGCCATGGTATCCAAGCCCCAAGGGAGGCTCGTCCAAGAACTGGGAGAAGAGCTACAGCCTGGCCGCTGAGCTCGTTGGAAAGATGACGTTGGCTGAAAAGGTCAACATCACAACAGGAACAGGATGGAGCATGGGCTTGGCCGTGGGAAGCACAGGCGCCGCAGTCCACGCCGGGTTTCCTTCTCTGGCGCTGCAGGATGGTCCTCTGGGAATCCGCTTTGCCGACAATGCGACGGCTTGGCCGGCTGGAGTCACTGTCGGTGCTACGTGGAACAGGAAGCTGATGTATGAGCGCGGCAAAGCTCATGCGCTGGAAGCAAAGGGCAAAGGTGTCAACGTCCTTTTGGGTCCTGCTATCGGACCCCTCGGAAGGATGCCCGCTGGCGGACGCAACTGGGAGGGATTTGGCCCTGACCCCTACCTGCAAGGCATTGCCGGTGGACAAACCATTCGAGGGATCCAGGACCAAGGCATCATGGCCACCATCAAGCACTTTATCGGCAACGAGCAGGAGCATTTCCGCCAGTCCTGGGAGTGGGGTCTCCCCAACTCCATGTCTTCCAACATCGACGACCGTACCTTGCACGAGATCTACGCCTGGCCGTTTGCGGATGCCGTCAAGGCCGGAGTCGCGAGCGTCATGTGCTCGTACAACATGGTCAACAACTCGTACGCTTGCCAGAACTCGAAGTTGCTCAACGGGATCCTCAAGGACGAGATGGGCTTTCAGGGATTCGTCATGTCGGACTGGCTGGCCCAGCGATCTGGCGTGGCGAGTGCCCTGGCTGGTTTGGACATGTCCATGCCGGGAGACGGGTTGAAATGGCAGGATGGTGATTCCCTTTGGGGCCCTCGTCTTACCCAGGCTGTTCTCAATGGATCTTTGCCGGTGGATCGACTTAACGATATGGCGCTCCGAATTGTCGCTTCCTTCTACCAGCTTGGGCAGGACAAGGACGAGAACAAGGGACCCAACTTTTCGTCGTGGACCTTTGACAAGATGGGAATTCTGGCCCCGGGCAGTCCTTCACCTCAAGAGAAGCAAGTGGTCAACCAGTTTGTGAATGTCCAGGACAACCACGCCGAACTCGCTCGCCAGATTGCTATCGAGGGAACTGTGCTACTCAAGAACGACGGGGTTCTTCCTCTGAGCCGCGATGGTGCCTTGAACAACACTGAGGTTGAGAAGGACCATGGCAAAATCAAGATTGGCATTTTCGGGGAGGACGCTGGCCCTGGAAACGGACCCAACAGCTGCCCCGACCGAGGGTGCAATGATGGCACTCTTGGCTCTGGCTGGGGCAGCGGTGCAGCTGATTTCCCCTTCTTGATCACGCCCGTTGATGCCCTGCGAAGAGAGTTTAACAAGGACAAGGTCGAAGTGAGCGAGTTTCTGTCAAACAAGGTCAAGGATGCAAAGAAGGTGACGGAGCAGGACGTCTGCTTGGTGTTTGCCAACTCGGACTCGGGTGAGGGATACCTTGGCTGGAACGGTGTCCACGGCGATCGCAATGATCTTTTCCTGCAGAAGGGAGGTGACGCCCTCGTCATGGAGGTTGCCGACCACTGCGGTGGCGGAACTGGCACGACAATTGTGGTGGTTCATGCTGTTGGCCCTGTTGTCATGGAGAAATGGATCAACCATCCGCGAATCAAGGGCGTCTTGGCTGCTAACCTCCCCGGCGAGGAGAGTGGAAATGCCATCGCGAGCATCATCTTTGGAGACGAGAGCCCCAGCGGAAAGCTTCCATACACTATCGGCAAGACTCTCGCGGACTATGGCGAAGGTGGTCAGGTGTTGTATCTGCCGAATGGAGTCGTTCCGCAACAGGACTTTAACGAGGGCCTGTACATCGACTACCGACACTTTGACAAGCACGGCATCGACCCTCGATATGAGTTTGGCTTTGGGCTTTCGTACACTTCTTTTGAGTACAAGGACCTGAAAGTCAGCCGGGATGCAGCGGTGCCTAACCTCCCATCGTTGCGGCTCTCGCAGTCCAGCGCGGAGCCTCCCAAGCTGGGCGACAAGATTCCCGATGCCAAGGAGGGTCTTTGGCCAAAGGGAATTCGCAGACTTGAGAAGTGGATCTACCCGTACATTGAGTCGGCGGACGATGTCAAGGATGGTACCTACCCCTACCCTGACGGCTATGATGTCGAGCAGCCCCCCTCGCCAGCCGGAGGAGACGAAGGCGGTAACCCTGATCTCTGGAAGACAGTGGTGACAGTCTCCGTCGTGGTCACCAACAACGGCCCTGTCGATGGCAAGGCTGTTCCGCAGCTTTACCTGTCGTATCCCGAGAGTTCCAAGGTCGACCACCCCGTCCGGGTTCTACGCGGCTTCGAGAAGGTTCCTTTGAAGAAGGGCGAGAGCAAGACGGTCGAGTTCAAGCTTACCCGGAGGGACTTGAGCTACTGGGATGTGGAGGAACAGAACTGGCGGGTGACGGGCGATGGAGATTTTACTGTTGCTGTGGGGGAGAGTTCGAGGGATCTGAAGTTGACGGGGACTTTTTCTGCTGACGAGTCATCTTAGCCGCTGGGGTTTATCGAGAGGGGATGTTGGCTTTGAGGGAACTACTGTAGGGCTGCATACTTTGAAGCCTGAGAGGAGTGTGCTTGGCATTGGCCAGGGTGTGTATATGATGCCTACATACAAATGTTTGACACTACAATCGTTCTTTGTTCTTTGTTCTTCCACCTTCCATCTTCCTCATGCACTCACAAGCCCTTGTGTTCCAACAGACAGCTCGTGTCATGTCTTTTCGTACAAGCAGAAAGACATTGATCTACCATCCTCCTCTGTTTTATCCCATCATGTCCATTCACCCCTGACTCTTCCATCACAATGGCGACAACCTTACTGGTGCTTTTTCAGATGCGCTGGCGGAGCGGGCATATTGGGCACAAAGCTCTTGAGCTCGGAGAGTCGGAATCCACCATCGGCCTCGTTGATCCGGATATCCTCCTCGACATCTGGAGGAGGAGCCAGGCAGTTCCAGTCGACATCCCGCAGGACCACATCACGGCCGTCGCGAGGGGGCGCAAACATGATGCCGGCGACGTTTCCATTCCCGCCGCGGGCATCGTTCCTGGTGCGATTGAAGGCTGCGACGGCGCCCATTTCGTGGTTGGTGCTGAAGATGAGGCCGCCGTTGGGGAGGGGGAGGGTGGCGCAGATGTTGTTGGCGTGAGGGTTGTTCTCGTCGACGATGGTGAGGCCAGTTGTAGCTCCGTCGCGATCCTGGAGAGCTTTGAGACGCATGCTCTCGACCTTGTTGAGAACAGGTTCGGGGGTATCGAGTACGCTGGCGGGGAGAGGAGGCAGAGGATGGTCTAGGTGAGGGTGTCTTTGGGGATTGTGGTTGGGGATTGGTCGATGGGGGTAAGACTGAGTGGTATAGGAGGCGACTGAAGCTCGACGAGGGAGTGAAGAGGGGGTAGGAGTGCCTTGAGGGCGAGGGGTGTAGAGGTTTGGGTCTGAGACTCGGTGACTTCTGCGGCGGTAGCTTTTCTTAGCCCGCTCGTGCGCCGCTGGCTTGCGGAGAGAATTGCTTCTAACCATGATGGGTTGATTTGTTTGTTTGGTTATGATGGGAGAGATTTGTTTGTTTACTTTCGTGGAGCATCATGAGTGCGGTGGTTGTGGAGGTGATAACTGCTCGCCTCGCCCCTGCCAGCTGCCAGCACTGTCAACTGCTTCACCATGACAGCCCGCCCTCAGCACAGGCAGCGCGACACATGAGTTGCTCGTAGCAACTGTGACTAAAAAACAATCTTGTTGACATTTTCGTTAAACTTGTTCTTGTTTTGTTCATCTCCATCTTCATGGGCGCGACTTGAGCATTTTACCTCCACCATCACCACCAACGAACTCCCCTCCCTACCTGCAAACATGGCGCCTTATCGTCCCCCTCACGCCAGACTCGAGTCATATGCTCATCCTGGTCGGATATTCCCTGAATTATGGATCGGCGACAACCCCGACATTTCCAAGCGTCGCGAGTACATGAAGGCCTACTTCACCTGGATGAGCCCCAACGAGATGCACCGCTACGACGACCTACGCGACAAAGCCGAGAGGACCATCACGCTGGCTCTGAAGATGGCTAACTGGCGGGATGTTTCGGGCAAATACTTTGCCTACATGGTCGACATGATTACTTGGAAATGCTTTTGTATGCGACCGACCTTTTCAAGCTTGAGTGATGTGCATCTCCATGCTAACATTGTGTGTCGCAGTTGAGCGCTCCCGTCCCCGCGCCCCTGTTTGGCCTTGGGAGGAGATCCCTCTTCCCTACAAAAATGGCGAGGTCATGTCTAGGCGCTACAGCGATCTTCGTCGGGAGGACGACTCTGCCCTGATGATTCCCGAACCTGTTCCCGACCCCGTTCCTGAGCCCGTTACCGCTGCCGAGCCCCCTACCGAGACCGCTCCCGAGGTGGTCGTCCACAGGCTGGTGGAGCCTCGGGCTGCTCTCTGCATCCGAAAAAACACCTTGACAGAGATCTTTCAAAAGATCGAGAATATCGAGCTCGCATGGGCCATGACCGCCTCGTCAGAGGCTGCCGCCGTCTTCAGAAGGATCCAGACTCACATGCGCAATGAGTTGCATCTCTGTGGACTAGCCTGGACCGAGGCGGGATTCGAGACAGACCCTCTGAGCCCGGTCCCGATGGACGATCATCAGCGTCATCAACTGATGGACCAGATTGGACGGGAGAAGTACCAGGAGGAGCAGTTCAACCTCCTCTCCCCCCCGAAGGATCGACGCAGCTCTCGCCAGGCGAACAAGATGCTCCAGGGCAGAGCAGTGAGCAGCAGTGTCGTGAGCCGCGGCGCCGAGGGTGACCTCTTCATTTACGATCGAGGCGAAAACATGATTCCCAAGCAGCTTTTCGTCTCCAAGCGTCCTCGCCCAAACACGCCCACCCCGGAGCCCCAGGCCGGTCAGGAGGAGGAGCGTAACCCCATGACTGACTTCCTGAAGACCCTCTTCGTCATGTCCAAGCACCTGCGCTTTGAAATGGATGGAGATGTCAACCTCGTCACGCTGATGCGCTCGTTGCTTTCCGACGTCGACGGAGTCCAGTCCAAGCGGCTTCACAGCTTCATCAACAACGATACCTCGGAGGCGTGGATCTGCTTCAAGACGATCCTCGAGAAGGATCTTACTGGGTGTTCGACTGAGGAGCTTGAGCGCACTGGATGTGTCAAACATGGCGGGAACTGTCACAACTTCTTCAGGGTTGTTCCCAGCGGGCTTTATCACCGCCATATGCACTTCAAGACTACCCGCGACGAGTCCAACTAGCCTCACTGTCACCGCTGTCATTCTACGTCGACTTAATGCTGTAGCTTCTGCTATTTTGGCATTCACTGTTCTTTGAGCTTGCTCTGCCTGCTGGTACCTTTCTTTGTTCAACAGTGCTAGCCCGACACTCTGCATCCATCTGCGCAACGCCATCACGATGGTCTGCGCCTTGTTGGATCGCACTTGAGCAAGTTGAACAATGTATTTTCTTTCTTTGTTGACGCATTTCGGTTTGGGCTGTGTTTGAGTACGGTCAAGGGTTTGGTGTCTCGGTTTCTTGAGGGTTGGGTTCGAGCTGATGATTGACGACACGATGGGCTTTGCATGTACAAGGACTGGGTCAATGAGGGACAAGGACATGGTTTTTTTTTCAGTTGTTAGTAAACTTGTTAGATGCTGTATGACCTTCTGTTATATTTTGGCTGTGCTGTTGTCTCTTGCGTTGAATGACGAACCTGGACCGAGGCTCTGTTCATCAGACACCCACCCTTACCCTTGTTCAGACAATTGAACAGCTGGTTAACTGTCATCACATACAAAGCTGCAAGTAAGAACAAGCAAGAGATGTTTCCAATAAGTCAACAGCAGCGAAGCCGCTGTTCACTGGCTCTCCCCTGCAACGAATCAGTGTATCGGCGGCTACACAGTTAAGGTCGGCTCAAACAACCATTCAGCCATGAGCTCATGCCCTCTGTCAGTAGTTGAGTCGTATAAAAGAGACGAATAGGCTCCCTATTGTTTGCTTCTATACAACCAACATCCTCAATTATCTCGATAGATTCTCGCTCTCACTCTCTACTCGACTAACAAGCAACACTACAGCAAAAGCACAATCTTATATATACCTTCAAGTATCATTTCAAACCTCAACCACTCAAAATGCCTGTCGAGCTCACAACTACAGTCCGCAGGGACCACACCCGCTGGGAATGCAGGAACCGCGAGACCACAACGGGACAAACCACCTGCGGAATGGTCATGGACATGACGACTAATATCTGCGAGAGCCCGACCTGCAGCACCGAGCGCAGCATCGGCGACTACGCGCTCAACGGCACCAGCGAAAAGATTGGGGAGCTTGTGGCGTGGGACAGCCGGGGGGTGGAGTATTGGCTGTATGATGAGGTTCTCGTCAACGGCACGCATTGAGTTGATGGGTGTGATAGGAAGAGGACTCGGCTGGATATGGGTAATGGGAGGGCTTTGCTCTGAGCAATGGAGGCGTGTGCCTGTTGGCGATGCCCTGATGATAACGCTTTGCACCTCCAGGTAAGACTCTGAGATGGACAGGAAATAGAAGTAGCCAGTCCCTTTTAATAGAAACAGACAGACATACACTGGTAACTCATCGAAAACAAACGTATATGTAAATCTCATCGTGCTCATTAAATCACTAGCTAGGACTCTAGGAGTACCCAATATCGACTGTCTTAAAACAACCTCTAAAGACGCTAATCATACTCCATCTATATGCATCGTACAACATGAACAGCTTAGTAGACGTAGCGGAAGCTCAGGTTCTCCCTGTCCGTAAGATCATCCCAAGCGCGCGCCGTGGAGTCGACACTTGCCTCAGCGATGCCCTGAGCAGCCATCTCGTCGCGGCGGCGGTTCTCACGGAGGAGGTACCACCGCAGAGCGACAATTACCACAACCAACAGGCTGTAGCAGCCGAGATGGGTGGCAAAGGCGATGAAGTAGCGGGGGCCGTCGTGGGAGAGGAAGACCTGGGGGCCGATGGCGTTACCGGCGGCCCAGACGATGAAGTTGACTGCGACGACGATTGTCTTCTTGGTCTGGCCGGCGGTGTTTCGAGAGATCATGGAGAGGCCGAGGGTCTGGGCGGACCAGAAGGAGAGGGTGATGTAGTAGCAGATTAGGAGGCCGACGTGCTGGGCAAAAGTCTCGTTGGGGACGGTCATGAGGAGGATGGTGCCGATGAAGGATCTGTGGTTGTTAGCATAGTCTAGGGAGACGGAGAAGGGGTAGACTTACGGGACACAGAAGCCAAGCATGACCAAGAGGTTCTGATCAGTCTTCTTGACAAGCCAAGCCGACGACAGGAGCACAATGATGATATAGAAGCCTAGAACCATGGCGAGCAGCTGAGTCTCGAGCGTGCTGAAGCCAAAGCTCTTGATGATGATGTTGGCAAAGGCGCCGAGACCAGAGGTGGGGATGGTGGTGCACAGCGAGATGAGGGCGTATCCGTAGGTCTGGGGGTCCTTGAGGCCCTCTATGAACTGCTCCTTCTTGAACTTTTTGTTCTGGATGCCCGTCTGGTTATCGCGGACGCGCTCGACCATCTCGTGCTTCTCCTGCTCGGTCCAGCACTTGGCGCGCATAGGGGAGTCGGGCATCCACCAGAGGACGAAGAAGCCGAAAACGACTGAGATGACGCCGTAGGACAGGAAGAGCCACTGCCAGGACCTGAGGGGGCCTCTCTTGATGAGGGAGAAGCAGTAGGCGAGGAGACCGCCTACGATCTGCTGGGCTCCGTTCATCATGTACCTGTTGTAATTGGTCAGCTGTTGGATGTGTAGGTGTTTTTGGGGAGGCGTACCAGTAGGTGACACGAGAGGCTTGCTCTTCACGGCGGTACCAGATGGCGGACAGGATAACGAAGCAGGGCTGGCAGGCAGACTCAAAGATACCCAGAAGAGTTCGCACGATGACCAGGCTGGTGAAGTTCTTGCAGGCGGCGTGGCAGGCAAGAGTGGCACCCCAGGCAATGATGCAGAAGCTGAGGTATTTGGCAATTGGGACGCGGGAGATGAGCCAGTTCTGGGGGTATTCGACGACGAGGATGGCGAGGTAGATACATGTGGTGAGCCATGAGAACTGTTGAAGAGGCCGATGGTTAGCATTGATCGGAACTGAAGGGATTGGGATGTCTTACCTGCTGAGTGACTGAGCCGTCTGGGTTCTCAAGGCCAGTGTCGGCCGTGAGACCCATGATGGAGGCAAACGAGAGAGTGCCCTTGTCAATGGCCTGGAGGAAGTAGGTGAAGATCATGACGAGCAGGACTCGCTTGTCAATCATCTTCCGCAGCTGGGCGCTACGCTCGGGGGTGATGTTGATGCGGACGTCCGAGACATACTGGGCGAGTTCCTTGTCGACTCGCTCAGAGTGCTGAGCGGGCTTTTCGAGGTCTTCGACCTCGTCAAGGGACCGCTTGCGTTGGACTTCGCCGGTGGACTCCATTGTGTGACAGGGAAGGGGATTTGGGGTCTTGAGAGAAGAGGAGGAGGAGGAGGGCTTGGGAGTGAAGCTTGGCTGTCTTGGCCTTGGGGAATTCCTTGGCCAAGAGATGGGGTGTAGAGCTTTTTTATCTGCTTCAGAGTAGTCGTCGGACTCGCGGGCTACAATCCTGGGGTCCGGGGGGAGGAGGAGGAGGCGAGCGAATGGGCTTCCCCAGGCGCCCACACTTCGTCTGACTGGTGCGGAGAATGGCTTGGGTTTCCCCATCCTCCCCCGGACGCCCCCAGTTCTTGAGTCTCCAGACCAGAGAGACCGCTAGAGTCCAGATGGGGGGGACACTCGCGAGGGTTTGAACCGAATGCCCGAATGGGTCTCTGGCATGTTCGGTTATGCGGCAGAGTCTGATTGAGGTTTGACCCCAACTCTCTTCATCTCCAACTGTTCATGCTGGTTGGCTTGAAGATGTGGTTCTCAGGAGAGGAGGGGATCCACTGAATTGGGAGAGGGATTGACCAGGATCTCCGCTTGAGGGATAATAAACCTGGAGTGTGTGGTCTGTGGACGGGGGAAGTGAGAATGTGGGTTGGAGAGAGGGCGGAATGTAACCCTTGTGGCCAGGGGGAGGCTTGATCATCATCATCATCAGACGTGGCATGATTTGTGAGAGGGAGAAGCCGTGCTTCTGAGGGCGTTGTTATGGAAAGGATTCTGTGCGTGGCGGCGAGTGGCATGGATACTCCAATGCTGATGCCTGGTTATGTGTGTTTCCCCTGTCGAGAAATTGGAGAAGGTGAAGCGACGATGGCATGAGTTACTCCGCATCGTCAGTGTCTGTCATGGTGTGTCTATCATGAGTTGATGTTGGATGGAGGAGTAGGGTAGTTGTTATTGTCCATGTCTAGGGGTGAGTGCCATTGAGAAGCCCAACAGTCGACAAAAGGGAATGGAGTCATGACTGTGTTGATTATGTATGCATGCACCAGCTTCCAAGAATAACAAGTCCCACAGTCAAACACTAGCGTCGAGTCTTCTTCCTTCGTCTTTGACTCTAACAAGTGCCGACTCAATAGCCAGCTCCGGAAACTTCGGTCTTTCTCTGCAATGATTTCCCCCAACTCAGAGTATGGCTTCATCATAGCTCTTCACCTCACGCTCACCTCGGCGGAGAAGAACTTAGTAGCGTCTCCGCCCCCATCTCTTGCCCCCAGACC
>JABFEX010001764.1:0-21570 GCA_013623515.1 Fusarium illudens
GAGGAGGAGGAGGAGGGTGATGGGGCAGGGAGCCTTGCTGACCGGGGAAAGGCGAGTTCATGGGAGCGACACTTGGAGTAGTCCTGCGTGCCGGTGGTGCCTTGGCGACCAGGGGAACGTCGTTCCAGTTGTCCATGTTCTTAGCTTTGGAAGGAGGGGCAACAGAGGAAGGAGTCGTGTTTCGCGGAGGTCCAGCCATGGGCGGAGGAGCGCCATATCCAGGCTGAGGGGGCGGCTGGTAGCCACCAGGAGCTCCGTAACCAGTCTGAGCATGTGGTGCGTAGCCACCATGGGGTTGGTAGGCGTTTGCCGGGGGCATGTACTGCTGTGCTGGTGATCCAGTTGACCGAGGAGCTGCGTTCTGGGCGATGTTGCTGATGTTGCTATAGGGGTTGGCAGCAGTCTGAGCCGGAGCCGGAGCTGCCACGGGCTGGGGAGGTTGATAGCCCATGGCAGGCTGGATCCTGGACGAGGTGCGGCTCGACGATGCTGGCACTCTGGCACTGGGCTGAGCAGCAGCAGCGGCAGGCTTCTTGGTGGCGAGTCGTACACGGTTCCTGGCCAGTTCCGCAGCGGGGTAGTTGGACGGGAGAAGGTCGAGATACTTCTGAGCAGTCTCAAGCTGACCGTGGCCAGCCAGGATGTCAGCATACTCAGTGTACTTGTCGTACAGAGTAGAGAGCTTCCAGTCTGAGGTGAGCCCCTTCTCGCCGTCCTGGAACTTGGTCACGTGGCGGAAGATGGTGACCTTTTCGATGAAGTTTTGCAGTGACTTGGCATGGACTGAGAAAGTGGAATCCCCAGACGCCTCCTGTAAGCCAGCCTGCTCTGCCTCATCCAGCTCGGCAGCCCAGATCGACACAACCTTCTCGAGCTTGGAGCCAACCAAGTAACAGAATGAAGCGTCTTTCCTGATACCTTCCTCGTTGATTCTGTCTCCCAGAGCCTCGCAGAGATCCGAGAATTCGGCGGGATCAGAAAAGGTCGAGATGATAGCCATGGTCTCCTTCCAGTTCTCCAGGTCGGCATTGTAGACGACGTCCCAAAGGTTCTTGGTAATTACAGAGCCAAGGAGGCGCATGTAGCTGGGCATGCCGCTCTTGCGAGCCAGATAGGCCGACTGGACCTTGTCAACGAGCTCCTGGCCGCCACAGTTGGCGATCAGGAATGCGTCAGCGAAGCGCTCCTCCTTCAAGCAGCGTTCAGTAGCCTGGGTGAAGTTGCCAAGCATCAGAGCAGTAGTGATTTCCTTCTCGATCGAGGTATCGGAATCGCTGAACAGATGGAAGGGGTTGTCAGTCTTGGCGTCCTTGGTAGCAGCAAGGTTGGACAGGAAGTCGTCGTCCTCTGCCTCAGCACCGTCAAAGAAACTTGAAACGCGCTTCTTCTTCTTGTCTTCGGCCTCTTCCTTGGCCTCGGCGTCATCCTCGGCTTCTTCGACTTCCTCCTTGACACTGCCATTGGTAAGATCCTCCTCGTTGAGGCCGAGATACTCGACAATCTTGCTGCGAGGGTTGTCACCAACAAGCGTCTCCATCACCTGCCAATCGGCCTTTTCCTCCTCAGTCTTGGACTGCTCAATCCGGTCGGCGCAAATGGAGGCAATATCGCCAGAAGCGATGGCCTCCTGGAACTTTTCGGTAGCAGAAGACACATCGGAATCGACCGAGAATTTGGTAATCAGGATCTTGGAAGATCGCTTCTGCCCAGCCTGGGTAGGGTTCGCCTTGAATACCACGACCTTGCCTCCGAAACCGAACGAGGCGCCAATGGGTCTCTCAAACCAGTTGGGGGCCTTGGTCAGGGACCATGATGCATCCTGGGGCTGGTCTTGAGCAGCGCGGAAAAAGTCTTCGTCATCCAAGTTCTTCTCGGCCGCGGCCTTGGATGTGTCGGGGTTGGTGTTTTGGAGCGTCTGCACTGTGATCTTGCCATCGAAGCTGGCAGTCGCCGAGAGGTTGGGGTTGTGAGGGTTGAACCGAGTGAGGAAAGTCCAGTTCGTCACTTCAGGCAGCTCGCCATAGCGCTCGCCGGTATTGGGGTTCCAGACAATGGTACGGTTATCCTTGCCAGACGAGAGCAGGAGATCGCTATCTTGCAAGCACCACGACAAGGACAGGACACCAGACTCGTGACCCTGGAGTGTCTTCTCAGGAGCATTCGAGTTTCGGAGATCCCATAGCAGAATGACCGGAGCGTTGTCATCTGGAGTTGCCGTCAAGAGCTTTGTGGAGTGGTTGGGGTCCCAGGCGATGGAACTGACGGCCTTTCGGCTATTGTTAAGAGTCAAGGAAGCTTTCTTGGTCTTCAAGTCCCACACGGTCACGAAACCACCGTTGCCGCCAGTTGCAAGAATGTGGGAGACCTTCTGGTTCCATGCGAGGCATTCGATATCGTCGGATCGGGCGGCGGTGTTTCCCAGCCGGAAGGGGTTTGCAATGTCGTTGACGTCGTAGATGAAGAGCTCGCCTTTAGCACCAGCGGTGGCCAGAATCTGCGGCTTCAGGGGGTTGAATTGTATTGTTTTGATTGGGCCGGTGTGTTTGGAGGTTTGTGAGATTAGGGCATCATCTAACTCCCCAGCAATGAGCTCCTCGGCGTCCCAAAGGTCCAACGAGCCGTTCTCGAGAGCGCCTGCAATGATACCATTGGGGTGATCGTCGTTGGGGGGACCCCAGGCAACGTCGTAGAACCTGAATTAGATCAGCACGTGGTATTCTCCTAGAACTACCGTGGATGCAATTCTACCTGGCGTCGGTGGTGATGCTGGCGACAGGTTGCAACTCAAGGCCTTGCCCTTGGTCGTCCAGGGCAAGATCCCAGAGCTCCAGCTTGCTCTCGTCAGAAAAGTCGGCATCGACAGCGCCGGCGCGAGTACCGGTAACCAACATAGGCTTGCCGGCACCTGGCGACCAGGCGAAGGCGGCCGTTCGGGGTATCTCTCGAAGGCGCACCATGATGGCGATGGCGGGGACTAATGCGACGAAGGGACCAGCTCAGGATGACGTTTGGAGGTGGCGGTCAGGGCTATAAAGACAAAAACCGAACAATTCTGGCTAGACAAGGGCCAGTCGGTATTAAAGAGCTTCTTGCCTCTGCCCGCAAGTAAAGCTTCGAGGTTGATCGAAGCAGGGCGAGGTTGGGCTGTTAGTTGTCTTTAATTGGGAGGTATGATGCCAGATTGCAGGCTGCCCTCCATGCTCAGGAGCTCCTAACAGCGGACACGTCCGTGCCCCTGAGTTGTCGGCTGTCCTTGAGGTGGGCCATATGTCACGTGATGACTCAGCTGCGAGCTATCTTTAGGGGCTTCACTTGTTGTGACCGTGGCATCTTTGCAGGTACAGTAGGCAGTGAAGAAATGGGAAAGGTAAGCTGTAAGCTGGTTGGCTGTGAGCTTACTGTTTCTTCCTCATTCATTGTCATGGCGCTTCAGGTTTAATGGCCACACAAACCCCCTAGGGATCGTCGGCTCATACCGTCGATGTATTCCAGCCACAAAACTGACTTTCTGGACATTTTTTTGCAACATGCCTTTGTGTAGCTGTTTGTGAGCTGGAGTACTCTCTTACATGATATCGAGTGGTGAGAAATATGTGAGATATCACCGAGGCACTTGTGCGATGTTCTTTGAGCTTGACGAGATCAGTGAGATGCCAGATCTTGAGAGCGTCAAACCAAACCATGTCCGTCACGGATAGCTGAGGTCTAAATTTGTATGAACTTGCAAGTAATTACCTAGTTGAAGTCTGAAGAATATTTTGTTATGAACTGCGACGATGGACAATTGACTTTCCAACTGAAAGCTGTTCCTTAGAGTCTCTAGCTATCCGTCACGTGATGAGCACAGAGCTTACCACAACCAAGGTAACCGTCCCTCTGAGCCAGCATAGAGCTGTATGAGCTATACGACGACGGCTTGACACGACCTTCACCACGACTCCATCTTCTCATCCCTTTTAAATCTCATATAAAAAACCACAATGTCGGACTCAGCTCGATGGAAGGCGACCGTCTACGTTGGTGGACTCTCCCAGATGGTCACCACGGGTCACATCCTGGACGCTTTCATCCCCTTTGGAGAGATTGTCGACTGCAAGTTGCCAAAGCCCGACGCGCCAAACTCTGAGGAAGCCCATAGGGGCTTTGCCTATGTCGAATACGAGGACGCCGCCGATGCGAAGGAGGCAATCGACAATATGGATCAGTCGGAGTTTTTCGGAAGGATCCTTAAGGTCTCGCAGGCTAAGGCACCCAAGAGCGCCGACGAGGGTCTGGGTAGCAAGACTGCCATTTGGGAGAAGGTATGTTTGGCTCTATGCCATATTTCACTTATTTGATGCTGACTGAGTGTGCAGGAGGGCTGGCTGGCTGAGCATGCGGCGGATGAGGATGACAGGCTTGGAGATGATGCAAAGGTAGTGCCAGATTCTGGCCCTGACCCCATGCAAGGGTTGGAGGGACTCGACGTCGCAGGGCCGAAACCTGAGTGAAAAAAAGGAAGGATAATTTCGGGTTGGTGTTGACTCTACTGCTGGCATAGCGAGGGCGTTTTGAGGCATTGGATTCACAGGTTACAGGTGGGAGGCCATGAGATATATATCATCACCGAGAATATTCAAGATTTATGCTTGATGGAATTCTCTGCTATCATTCTTCCGACATGTACAGCACCGCCCCCCGACGGCGAGTAATCAATCCCAATCCCCGGCAGGTTTCCCAATCTTTCCACGAATGCTTAGTGCTCCTCGCCGTGGCCCTCGGGGGAATCGTGGCCATCGGCGCGCCCAGTGGCGCCCTGTCGCGACAGACGGAGGTTCTTGTCGACGATGAACTTGCGGCTGATCGAGTAGGTGGCAGCGCCGAGGGCGAAGCCAACGACGACGGCTGGGACAGGCGTTAGGGCAATGAAAAGGACTCAATGGGGCAGGACATGGCATTACCGAGGGGGTACAGCTCAGGAGGGATCTGCTTGAGCTTTCGGAGTCGCTGAGAGATGGTGTGGCCTTGAGAGAGATTCGGTTAGTGCCCAGCCCATTGACGAGGTGTCGAGTCGGTATCCGGATTTCTCGAGCCGTCCGAGGGAGGCTCGGCGGGAGCTCCCTAGTTCACGTACCAGCCTGGTCCTCCTTCTGCGAGACAAATCGTGGTCAGCATTGATGTCATAACCGAAAAGCCATCCATTGCACTCACGGGAACGGGTCGCAGCATGCGAGGCGTCTGCCTGAACATCCGGAGAGCAGCGGAGGAACGCATCTTGATGAGTGGGGAGGGTCTGTGAGAGGTCCAGAGGAGGTGATTCAATTGGAAATTATCGGCCTTGGGAGGGAGTGTTTGGAGTTGGCCGGGCGGACGAACATCTGATGTGCAATTGCCTGCCAGCGGGACCCACCAGTCCGGGTTGGGTGCCTTACGCCATTGGCCCGTGCCGGCCTGAGGCACCAACCCCAAGCTCTCCCGGAAATCGAACCACCTGATTCGAGCCGACAACGTCGACGCATCAACCTCTCTCCATCCAAAACCGAACCGTACGCACCGAGCTCCATCCAGCATTGACCCAGACAAATCTCCCCTCCATCCTTTTCAGCCAATTCCCTTCTCAAGCAATTCATAATGGCGGACGACGGTCAGGAGCTTGTCACCAAGCCCTTCAAGTTTGTCACTGGTACGTTCCCTAATAATCCCGCTGGGGGGGTTCCGGTCCCTTCGAAAAAATGACCTGATTCGATCCCGAGGCTAACAATTCCGCGCAGCTGGTAAGCACACTCAATCCCACGACCGACGACGACGACGACGACCCGACGCGCGATCGATACTCAATTGCACTATCGCCAATGGCTCCGACATGACCTGACATGACCTCTTAGGCACCGACGCCCGTTTCCCCAACCAGAACCAGACCAAGCACTGCTGGCAAAACTACGTCGACTACCACAAGTGCATCCTCGCCAAGGGTGAGGACTTTGCGCCCTGCCGCCAGGTACGCATCGCCCAGGAGGAGGAGGAGGACCCTATTCGAAGCCCTCGGTTACTAATTGGCCTCTAGTTCTGGCTCTCTTACCGATCCCTCTGCCCCTCCGGCTGGTATAACCGATGGGATGAGCAGCGCGGTACGCTCCCCCTTGGACAATTCAACTTTCCCGGTCTTACTAACGCATCGTGCAGAGGGCGGCAACTTCCCCGTCAAGCTGGACGCTTAAGCTGGTCGTGTAGTCTTGGAGTAGTGGATGTGTTAGAAGAGACAGAGCAGACACACTGCAATTGTATCATTTGTGAAGTTGCTGTAAAAATCCCCGTAAACATGGACTGTTCTGTCTGAATGCTTCACCCTTTGACATACCGTGACGTCTTGCTGAGTCATGCTCATTGAGAGAACTATTATTGGTATCATGTGAACTTATCAAACTTCAACCGGAAGCGCTGGCAATTCAAATCCAAAAACACCAAGGGTCCCATGCGCCGTAATCTCATTAATCCGGGTCGTCATTGGCCGGCCCCATCCGGCCATAGCAACCAAAGACCAAACTCACGGAAAGATTGCTAAACAATCACTTTTCCTCGTCGGAGCTCATAAACTCATCGTCCTCGTCAAATCCAAAGAATGTCCTTGCCTTTCCCTTGTCGTCGGGCTTGGCTTGTTCCGCCGGGGGTGGTGTTGACCCCTGTGACGAGGCGCCCTTTTCCTCATCAGAACCGGATTGCTCATTGCTGGCCTGCGTAGAGTTTGACTCGTGGGAGGTGCCCAGCAAGTTGTCCTTGTAGTTGCCGGCCTTCATAACAGCCAGGACCGCATCCCGGGTGCGCTCGCTACTCTCCTCCTTATCCTCAACCCACTTGCCGTCAAGCCGGCTCTGGCTGCCCGACTTGATCTCGGCCTCTTTCTGCTCCGCCATCTGGACGATCTGCTCCCATCGCTCGCGGCGCTTCTCCTTCTCCTTCTTCTCCATCTCAGGCTTGATGGCGAGGTACTCGGCCAGAGCCTTGGCCTCGTTCACCGTGCGCAACCGCCGGCCATCTAGGTTCCGGCTCGAACCGTGATCTTCTTGGCTCTTCTTCTTGCGGGACGACATGCGACCGCCTGCCGCTCTCAGCTGTGATCCGAAACCACCCTTGCCACCGCAGAGGGGTACTGCCAGTCGCAACGACAAGAACTCATCCTCGCTCGTCGAAAGGTATTCGGAGATTGGTGAGTCCGAAGCTGAGGGTAGTTGCTTATTTGAAAGGGTTGTGAGGATGAGTCTGGACTGAGTTGTCGGCAATCGCTCGTCGATATGGTCTCGCAGCTCAGTAACTGTAGTTGATGGAGGAAGAGGAAGAACGAGGGTAGGGGGCAGGCCGAGGCCGGCAAAGCTGGTAACCAGCACGTTGAGGTTTCGCGGAGACATTGTTTGATCGTGAAAAGTCGGCAGGAGGAGAGTCGGGGAGGGATGTTGCAAGTATTTGCCTGATCGTTGCCCTAGAAAAATACTGGGGTTGACGGAGCTACTCAAGGCTGCCACTCACCAGCCACATCGATACCCGCATCAGCACGTGACAAGGACTTCAGCCACGGGCACACAGCAAACCTCCACTTCGCTACGTCGAATTTCAAGTAGGGTTTCCGCCCACAAAAGTTATCCATTTTGAGATCTGCCTTCGTCCCTCCGAAACCTGCCACCTTCCAACATCGACCCTTCGACGAGCAGCAATACCGCCACGATGTTGATTCCCAAGGCCGACCGCAAGAAGATCCACGAGGTAATACAAACCTTTTCCCTGGCGCCCGGCGGCGGCGTTGCCGCGGCGGCGCGGGGATGAGCTGCGAATTGCACTGCACGCACAAGAGAGAACTCGAGACTAACGATTGCCGCCAGTACCTCTTCCGAGAGGGTGTCCTCGTCGCCCAGAAGGACTTCAACCTTCCCAAGCACCCCGATATCGACACCAAGAACCTGTTCGTTATCAAGGCTCTTCAGTCCCTCAACTCCCGCGGCTACGTCAAGACCCAGTTCTCGTGGCAGTACTACTACTACACTCTGACCCCCGAGGGTCTCGACTACCTGCGCGAATGGCTTCACCTCCCCGCTGAGATCGTTCCTGCTACCCACATCAAGCAACAACGATCGCACGCTCCTCCCCGCGGCATGCTCGGCGAGGGCGAGCGCGAGCGAAGACCCTTTGGCCGTGGCCGTGGCGGCGACCGAGGCGACCGTGAGGGCGGATACCGACGAAGGGATGCTGGCGAGGGCAAGGAGGGCGGTGCTCCCGGCGAGTTCGCTCCTCAGTTGTGAGTTTCCCTCTTTGACACAGATTCAGCATCGACGATAGTGCATCAGCTAACATACTTTGACAGCCGTGGTGGTTTCGGCCGTGGCCGTGGCGGAGCTGCTCCCCCCTCTTAAACGAACCCAATTTCCTTGCGGTGGTGAACGAATGGGCTGCATGGCGAACGGTATCGGCATGTACTCATAAAAATGGAGGGCAACTTTCACCATGGATTTCGCTCGTGTGATAGGTTGCGTGGGGGAGACAGACACCATGGGAGTTTGAGGGTTAGAACCTCGGAATTCATTTGCATCAGGGTCGATTGTTGCCGCCGTCAAAACGAGATAATTGCTCGGGAGATAAACGTGAAGACGTCAAATCGTTAAAGTGATTCATGTGAAGATGAACGACACGAATACCTCGCCTACATACCTACCAAGCCGGACAATGCCCGAAGGGAACGATCCGTCCCGCTGCCCATTGCTGGAAAGGTGTGTCCGCTGAGTGACCTGACCGTGACCTCACCCTTGATCCCTGGTCGGTACGTGCCTCGATGGGCGTGTTGGAGGAGCTCGGGACTCGCTGGAGAGGCTGCGTCTAGAAGCATTCTCGGCTGAACGGCGAGGACTCGTTTGTGCGTCCGAGACAGACTTGTCATGACGAGAGCAGTCGTCGGTCAGCCTGGGAGCTCGGGGTAATCGTAGCTAATTATTCGGGGTAGAGTGCAAGTGTCGGACGGTGGGTTGACTCTTACGTCAGATGCTCCGTTTAAACACGTTCTTCTCGTGAGGCCTACACCTCAGGGACACCTTGGCCCGTCACCTTTGAACACACCACCAAGCTGGTGTTGCTTCGAGGCTGTGGCGGCGAGTTAGGTGAGATTCGACGATGCGGAGCCGCGATGCCAGGTCAAAATCCCGGGGAAGGACCATATCAGGAGCATCCAGATTATTCCATGCGTCTTCTCCGCACATTCTCTCGCAGCAGAGGAATCGAAAATCGAAAGCTTCGACTCGGAGCCGCAGAGCGAGTTCCATTTTCAGCCCTCCTCTCCACATGAGCCGAGCCAAGGTGTGTGCTGGTGAAGGCAGAGGCGCAAATGCCCAAAACTGCATCTCCGCCCACTTACCAGGGTCTGTTAGTGGAGTCTGGGGGAGATGGACGTTGGGGCGGGTCGTACGTGGGAATGCCCTCAATCATTCACATCGGCATGCTCACCTCTGCAAACCATGCAAAAGGGGGACCGCTTACAGGCCTCACCACTTACAGGCATCGCCGTCCGCATGCTGCCACGAGCCCATCTCTCATCCTCGGTGAGAGGCATATTTCTCCCCTGTCCACCCCAGCATCCAACCAGGACCCAGAGTTTCGCTGCGCCGAGGGTTACGTTGTTGATATGACAATCCACATCACGAAGTGAAATCGGTAAATAAGATACAAAACGGTACGATACCGTTGCCCACGGCTCACCTCTCTCACCTCACCGGAGGGTTTCACGGCCTCACCGGATGGCGGCACCATGTCCCGGGCCACTCAGAGCGTCTGGAGCAACGGCAACGGCTTGTAGAAAGCAGACCACCGTCCAACGCCCGTTTACTACCAACTTGTGTTGGCTAGCGGCCGCTCGGCTGAGTGTCCTGGGTTTCCCTTGCCTCTCTGACCTTGCCTTTACCTTGGGTCGCCTTGCGTGCGTCTTCACGCCCAGCCCTGTGTCGCCTTGCATTGAGAGGCTGCGCCGGTCTGGGCCTGGCTGTTGTATCATGCAGGTATCGCCATGTTTGTCTCTCGGTGAAACCGAGCCGGGGAGCTTCCCCATGGGCGATGAGGTGCATATGCCTGCACTTCATACTTGCTTACCTAGGTAAGCCTGGTGAAAGCAGGTACCCAGCCGTGACAATTGTCGTTGTTGCTGGCCCGAGCTTGGAAGTAGTTAGAGTCGAGCTGTCCGTGTAAGTAAACAGACGTGAAATAGATGACCCCGGATAGTAGACTTCTGCCATGGCAGCGCTGGCTCGAGCTTGTCGCAGTCAAAGCCACTCAAAGAGGCACGCTGCAGCCATTTTCCCTTCCTTGTTTTCCCGATATCTCCCCCTTTTGGAGGCGTCATGACGATACGGTCGAAAGGACCGAGGGCTTTGACGGGATCAGGGGATGTTGGACTGGGGAAAACGGGCTCGAGCTTTCACCATGAGGTGACACTTCCACACTCGACGCCCACCATGCCGGTCGAGATTGGGCGCCCTCCAAGATGGCTGCGCCGTTACTGGTGCGGAGCAGCACGAACCACTCGCTTCGGTGGGAGGCAGATCGATGCTTTCACCATGTTGGGCCCATGGCTTCCTGGCATTTCCTGATGTCTGGCTCGGTGGCTCGGTGTCTCGCCGGGCAGCATCGTGGAGGTGGGCAGAGCGAGATACCCCTGGAATCATGGGCTCCTGGCCGACTCCTTGCGAGTCCCGACGATACCTTGCGACTCCTGGCGACTCCTGGGCCTCGACCTCGTCCTCTTCCCTTTCCCCTCGGGAACGAGCGTCTCCCGGTTGGTGAAATACCCGCTGCCCTTGGATCATCTCCCCATCTTGTCTTTATCTCTCGTCAACAAAAACCCGCCTTTTCCTCGCTTCGATCTCATATCTGGCTCGGTCTACAAGCTTCCCCGTCTTCTCTCAACTCAACAAGCTCAGGGACACACATCTCCCTAGACATTTACTTACTTAAACACCTCATCGTCAGCACCTGTCTCGACATTGACGCCTTCATTCATCTCACTCACCTTCCTCTCGCCTGTCCAACCCATTTCCAGTCAAAATGGCGACTCTTCCCACACAAATGAAGGCACTCAGGTATGTCAAGACCCCCAGCATAGGCACTTGTAGCTTTATATACCCGCTGCCGTGACCATCAAGGTCACCCTTTCGCTTGTCATTAGCCCGGCAGCTTGAACACCGACATCTCCTTTACTGACATATGTCTCCACCCTCAATACAGATATGAGAAGCCCGAAGATTTCTCCATCGTGACCGTCCCGCTCCCTGAAATGCGGGACAATGACGTCCTCGTTAAAGTCAAGGCCTGCGGTGTGTGTGGAACTGGTAAGTCGATACTACCGCTTCGTACAGGGGATATGTAGCAGCTGACCTTGGATCTTAGATCTGGTGATTACCCCAACTCACGGCACTCGAGATGCTCGTTAAACAGGGGCTGACAATGTCACTAGCACATCCACGAGGGTGAATTCATTGCCAAATTCCCCTTGATTCCCGGTCACGAGACCGTCGGTGTCGTTGCCGCCGTTGGCAGGGTTCGCGTCCCGATCTCGATAGTCCTTGTCTCGCAGATCTCGCTAACCCACATTCTCTAGAACGTCAGTGGTTTCACTATTGGCGACCGTGTCGCTGCCGACAACAGTGAACTTTGCAATGAGTGCTTCTACTGCCGAAGAGGCCAGCCTCTTCTCTGCGAGAACGTCAGTAATAGTGTCAACTTACTGCCAAGGACAACACTGACGATATGCAGTTCAACGCCCACGGTGTGACCATGAACGGTGGCTTTGCCGAGTACTGCGCCTATCCCGCGGCCAAGGTCTTCAGGATTCAGAACCTCTCCTGGGTCGACGCCACTCTTCTCGAGCCCGCCTCTTGCGCTTGCCACGGTCTTGAGAAGATCCGGCCCAAGCTGGGCTCGCACGTTCTCATGTTCGGCGCCGGCCCCACTGGCCTGGTAGGTTGCAGTCCGATACTTGTTACCGATCCAAGGCTAACAAGTCACAGATGCTTGCTCAGCTCCTCCGACAGAACGGTGGCTGCAAGGTCACTATTGCTGCCCCCGGCGGTCTAAAGATGGAACTTGCCAAGAGCCTCGAGGCTGCCGACCAGTACATCGAGCTTTCGCGATCCAGCCCCGAGGAGCAGTTTGCTCAGCTCAAGAAAGAGAACCCATATGGTTTCGATATCGGTAAGTCCCAAGTAGGCAAAGAAGCAGTCCACAACTAACATGGTTATAGTTGTTGAGGCTACCGGCTCCGTCAGAATTCTCGAGGATTCCATCAACTATGTCCGACGAGGTGGTACTCTGGTCGTCTATGGGTAGGTGTGCGACATCCGTAAGCCAATGTGATTGTACTGACGAGGTGATTCAGCGTGTACGCCAACGCCGACCGTGTCTCTTGGCCCCCATCCAAGATCTTTGGCGATGAGATCACAATTCTGGGCTCGTTCTCCGAGACCTACATGTTCCGTAAGTCGTATCACGATTTCAGTTGTCTGTCATTTACTGACTTTGGGTTGCAGCCGCCACCATTGATTACCTCGACTCTGGCAAGGTAAAGACCAAGGGTATCGTCAACAAGACCTTCAAGCTCGAGCAGTTCGGCGAGGCTCTAGAGAGCATCAAGGACAAGTCTGCCATCAAGGCTGCCATCGTCTTTGACGACGAGGAGCCCGAAGCCACCCCCGAGGAGGTTGAGGTTGCCGAATCTACCAAGGCCGAGGCTGGTGACGAACCCGAGGTTGTTGAGCCCGAGACTGTCGAGGCTGAGAAGCCTGAAGAGGAGAAGGTTGAGAAGCCTGAGAAGCCTGAGGTTGAAGAGAAGGCCGAGGAGAAGGCTGAGGAGAAGACAGAGGCCAGTGAAAAGCCCGAGGTTGAGGAGAAGAAGCCCGAAGAAGTGGAAAAGAAGCCCGAGGTATCCTCATAAGCGGCTTCCTTTCCTGATTCCTTCTTGTTTGGCTTTTTGTTCACCCGGGTTGTTCCTTCCGAGATGGTTCATGTAAGAGGGGAATCTGCACGATGATTTTACGGAGCACGTGGGGGTTGGATACAGATAATACCTGCCTGCCTAGGCTGCCAGAGACGCCTTTTATCATTAGCATTTGTATTTCTTCGCGCATACTCAAATAGACCCAGAATCCTCGTTTCTATCCTTTCTTTTGACGGATGCTTCCCCGCAAGATGGCTGCATTGGGTGGAGCTGCTTGGCACGATTCCAAGACCAGATCCATGCTGTGCAGGTCAGGCCATTATCTGGGCTGAAGGGGCTGAAGGAGAGCGGTGAATAACTTGGCTCTTCTTCTTTTCTTCTCTCTCGTGTGCTTATTTTGGCCACTGAGTTTATGAGATGGCCGCTTAGTTAAAGCTGTCGGGTTTGGAAATAGTCCCGAACCGCCCAATGAAATCCGGAGACATGGTGAGCGCCGCTTACCCAACTCTTGGAACAGGCCTCAAGCTGACATGAGATAAGTTTGAATTAGTCTTGGGTCGCCTTTCTCAGGTTGCCAGAACCGCAGCTGTCAATATCTGGTGGTGAATCCTGGTCCCGCTAGGCTGTTTTAACTGCATGCTGAAGCTTGTCTGTCTGTGCCTGTTGGCTCAACTGCATGGCGCATGGATAGTATCCATACCAACCTCAGCGCATGGGTGCATGGCCATACGTGTATAGAGACGGCGGGAGCCTCCGGATCGTACGCGGGATGGCCCTTGTCGATGTCTTGCGCGATGTGTGATGGGCTATGCAGGAGGACAGCTGATGATGTTGGATGGATGGATGGCTGGTTCGTGGACATTCATATGTAGGTTCATGCTCTCAGTTTATTGCTTGCACCTGTCTCGCACTTTCAGACTCTGTCGGCTGCACTGCCCAAGATTCACTCTTTCGATTGCCCACGCACACAGATTTCATCTTGGCCAAACGCTTTCAATCATCATACCTACCTCTACCGACTCGCACTGGATCAACCTCACCTCGCCTGCTGAGCCCAGCAGTTCCGGCCTCGCTTTCACTACACGCCAAAGCGCCAGACTCGTCTTCGAATAGGGAGTCAGTTCAGTCACCATGCATATCGCCGACTCGCCGCTCTTCAAGGCCTATGCCCAGCCAGTCCTAGGCCCAGTGCCCCGTCATCAGAGAGCACGTTTCTCCCCGTTCGGCATGATAGACACGGTGATGCAGTATCTACTGGACCGCGCCAGTCTCGAAGTCACCAGAATCAAGATCAGTGATGCTTCTGAAAGGTGAGCATCATAGCTCGGTGCGCAGCTCGTGGCTTTGATTGACTCGTGTGCCAGCTCTTTCTGCCTTGCCATCGAGAGCCGCCTTGTCGATTCCGGCGCCATCTCCAGCATCATCGGCGCTATGGACGTCGAACTTTCATTCAATGGCTTCAGCTTTGGCACGGTGGAGCTGCCCGAGGTTCAGACGGGCTTCTGGGGCACCAAAGTGCTGGTGAAGGAACAGCGCGTCGACATCACCAATATGACAGCATTTCGCACATTCATCCGAAGCCTCGTGGTCGACAGCGATAGTAGCCTCCAGCTCGATAATGGTTGGTGCACTGTTGGCGCCTTGGGTACATCGTCGGGCTGCGAAATGAGCATCGATATGCCACTGAAATGCATGGATGGGCCGCAGATGGCGCTCAAGAAGCTATCGCGCTCCGACGATAACGGCATCGTGGCGACGTTTTGCCTGGACAATCCGAGTCCTGTGGAGATAGATCATGGACGCTGCATCTTTGAGCTGCGCAACACCCGAGGCGAGACTATGGCGGAGCTGAGGGGCGATCTGAACATTGTTCGGGGGCAGGCCGACTACACGCTGCATGGCACGACGCGGCCTGGGGTGGCACCATCAGATATGGCCAGGCTGGTGGGAGTCGGTGTGGAGGGGAGCTCGTGGTGCAGCGAGACGATCAAGGAGATCGATGTTATCTTTGGGTTGAGACCGGAGTTTGCGGAGCTGCTCCAGCATTGAAATGACATGATGTTGGGGAACATGTCGCGTCATGACCGGCACGGGCGGGATTGCTTGAGGGTTTATTTGGCGTTGCGGTGTAGGTCCGAAGGACAACGGACTTGTTTTTGGGGTAGGATAGGATACGTAGTATGGGCACAATCTCGGTATACAGCACGAATACCAAACAACGACAACTCTTTAGTTGCACTGCAATCGAAGTGATTAATGGCAAGTCTCGGAGGAATTCACCAAGTCTCCATTCAAACATGGATCCCTGCATAAAATCTGCACGGACTGGCGTTTGGACCCAACGTCTAGGGTACGTAGGCAGTTATCTTTATCTGGTGATGTGAGGCTCAAGTTGAGTTAAGGTTAACAAAGAGCCTAGTTATGTAGTTAACCTAGCGTGGGCAGGTGAACGGAGTATTGCCAAGGCGCTTGGAGTTGTCGAGTGAGTGATTGGTTATATCTACAGGGCCTGTTGCTGTCGACTCTATACTGTAGATCCTGCACAGTCTTGTCGTCCTGGTTGACAAGGAGATATGGATGTATATGTTAAAATCATCAGCCTAAAGTATTTAGTCGTGTCTGACTTGTCGCTTAATTATCACGCCTTCACACTATAGGAGTCCTAGATCTATCCTGGCTTGGGACTTAAGCCACCACTGTACTTTACGCAACCGAGAACCGGCCACCAACACGTAGATTGATCATGGATATACTCCGTACATCCTCGACCAACCCGTCAAGAGAGAGTGTGTTTATGGGCCCAAAGCATCATCAAAAATTGGCAACCGAAGAAATGACAGGGAAGAATACGACATGATGAATCACTGATTAATGAATGGCACCAATCGTGAGGTGATAAAAGCCCGATAAATCTCAATATCCGGTCGGTTGCCGGCCTCGGCCGCTTCGCTGGCGCCCGGGTGGGTCTCATCATCGGCCGCCACGAGCATCCATATCCATCCGCCAGGCCAGGGGTAATTGTGCGGGGATCGTCAATGGCTTGACAGAGCCCCTGCATCTCGTTTCATCTCGTCTCTTTTTTCGGATCCGGGACTTGCAGGTCAGCATTTCCTGGAAATTACTGCGAGAAGTTTCCCCTTTCAGGAGCGTGCAGCGGAAACTTACTGTCGTGCTACTACCCTGGCCCTACCAATGCAGTAGCAAGTCCAGATGCGGTGATAGGACTGTCGCTCATTGGGCGAGGCTAAAAATGAAGCGAAAATGGGAGAATACGAGGTCCAACGCTGCACTCAAGATCGTGTATAAGCGCACTCCTGGTAGCAGCCAAGGAGGAGCTCGTCCCATGGTGCGTTTCTGCCCAGGCTCGGATAAGCAATGCTAAATCCTGCCTGTAATTAGGTATGTATGTACACTTCATTCCTGAGCGGTCGCTTGGAACTCCACGTCTCCTTGGCAATGACACCCGTATTCGTCGCGGTTCCTCTTCACCCCCCTGCTTCTGGGCGTCTAAACCTGCTCCTCGATTGGATTCCCATGCCCGTGAATGACGGATACGGCGGAACGCGTAAAAGCCTCTGGATGAATTCGTCCATCAGAAGCCAGGATATGGATATTGGTACGTAGTTGATAAGCCGGAAGCCGGCGGCCGCTTGTAGCCCACTGCCTCCCTACCTACGTAGTACCTACAGGACCACGTAGAGCATCTATTCTTGTACTGAGCTGGCTTCTATTCATCCATTGTTTCACCAACCGCAGCCGCGGGTTCTGGTTGTTTGACGACATCAGTTCACCACTCCCTCGGACGCTGACATTTTTCTCTGCATCCATCCAGCCATCCCTCACTAGAACTCGACGGGGACAAAGCTCAACGTCTGTGTGCCCATCGAGGTTCCATGCTTATGCCTGGCGTACCTGGCGTCGACAAGGCTTGATTCCAAATTTGGACTCACAGACTTTTGATGATGCTTTCTTGAGGGAGAAGATACTCTCTTCTTTATCTTTCCGAAACCATCATCTTCCTCCTTCCTGTCACCGTCGCAAAACCCGAGTCAAGGGCTCCCCCCCTAACTAAACGATCGTCCCGTGACCATCACACCAGCTCCCTTGATCCTCGGCGACTTCCCTGGAAATGGCTCCCTGGTCGACCCGTCGTGGGTCTCAACCCAACAACAACTCTTCCGGTGACCTCATCAGTCGAATTCACAACACCGCCCTGCACACGCCCACGACCCTCAACGCAGTCTACTCGGCAGTGCTGCCCCCGACCCCGAACCGCAGGGACTTTGACCTGTTCATCTCCAATGCCAACGCCGACTCGAGCTCCGACGACTCTGACTTCCACCCCTCGCGACCACCGTCCAGGCCTCCTCGCCGACCCCAGCACACGCGCTCTATGAGCCAGCCCTTCCCTTCTCTCTTCAGCAGCAAGAAGAAGAGGCAGAACTCGGTCGGCGCGCCTCCGCCCGACTTGGGCTTCGTAGACGATGACGCCGCAATGCCTCGACAAGCACCCAAGAGCCACGCCCGGAATCCCTCCCACACCCGGGGCGGTCCCGCAGGGAGTAAGGACTTTGCGACGGGAAACTGCATGACCTGTGGTTCCCTAGTGCGGTGGCCGAGGGAGCTCAAGGTTTTCAAGTGCACCATCTGTACGACTGTCAACGATCTGGAGCCGCTAAGTGCGGACAATGCGACCTCGAGAACGCGCCGCGATGCAAGCCAAGGTCCCCCTGGCGCCTCCCAACACCCTCCGGCAAGATGTAGGCTTTCGCGGGAACAATCTGGATCAATGGCTGATGGCGATATAGTACCGCATATCTCGATCGAGCAAACGAGGCGACTTGTTCAGCAATCCATTCATTCATACCTGTCCAAGAAACTACACCGAGTTCCTAAACCCGCACACGATGCGCAACTTCACTCGAAGAACAAACTCTCCTTCAGTAGCCGGATGCAGGCTGCCAGTCACAAACCCGCGTCGATAGATACAAGGCGTGAAGCATCAGCTTCCTCCAAATCTCCCACTATACATGTGTCTCATTATGCATTTGACGAGGAGCCGACCCTACGAGCTAGCACTCTACGGACGAATTCTGCACCGATTAACCGGCCTTTTTCTTCTTCGTACCCAGAAAACCCTCCCGTGCAGAATATCTTGTCGGGCGATGCGACCAAGGACCACCACGCATCACCCACGACGACAGACGACAGCGATCCAAAGCGAATATTCAAACCGGTAGAAGACTACCTGGTTGCCTGTTTCGGATCATTCGAATGCGTCAACTCATCATTCATGACCCATCATCATCGGCATCCCCCAAGAGGTGGAAGTGAATCAACCCGCCGGAGGCCTGTGGCACAACACGCGCCTCGTGAGCAGCGAGAGCATCGTCGAGAGCCTTCAGAAAACCGGCACGCGCGCGAACAGCGAGAAGAGCGGAACAACCCCCAGGGCGACGATGGCATGTGGGACCTTGACCCGAAGCTGCTTCTACTGGGCGATTTCGCAGAGAACGGAACGTGGTGGACTGGCAGCCAGGAAGAGTCACGGCCTCGGAGACCGCCAACGCATCGAAATGAGCGTAGCTTTTCAAGTGCACCAGCTAACACTAAGACTCCGCAGATGAACTGGGGCGATTTGATGAGCTGGTATGGCGCTATCGTAAACGCCGCTGAAAGCTGGTTTGTGGTATACGAGGAGTTTTCTCGAGATGACGACTTCCAAACACCCACCGAACGAGAGCTGCAGTCTCTCGAGCGAGACCTATTGCAGGGTCAAGAGCATGCTCGACGGGTGTTGCTCAAAGCAACAGAAATGCTTCTTAAGCGACCTGGAAGGCCTCTGAAAGACCCGGCGGACCTGCGTTTTCTTCTCATACTGCTTGAAAACCCACTCTTTTCTGAAGACCATCCATCATTTTGCGGAATTCTTCAACCCCATACCAAGCAGTCAGCAGCCAAGGAGACACGACCTGGGAAGACGGGGACTCCCGAAAACGGACCTCTATCCGGTCAACATTCTGGAATCGTCAAGCGCATCGTGGGCTTGATCTCCAACTCGTCAATCGAATGCCATAATCAGTTGATCACCTGGTTTGCGAGACATCACCCCGCTCGATTTACGAGGACAAAGGAGCTGGCTTCTGGATTCCTCACCTACCGCATGTTGCGCCAAAGCGAAAAGAAACGAGAAGTCAGAGTGGACATTACGGCTGGTCTGATTCCACAGATGCAAGAAGGACGCTCGGGAGCCTATCTCTATGACGAGATTAACCGCTCTGGTCCCTCAAAGAAGACCAAGGAGCCTGAAAGGAAGATCCTATATGGCGATGACTGGCAGATAAAAGCCTCTTCACGAGTTCTGGCTCTCCTCTTTGCGGCCAACAACCTCCCCCATGGTAGACGGACCGAGGACGCACCGCCGACCACTAATAAGAACAGCACCGGGACGAATCGAGATAGTGTTCATTCTCACGGACAGGTGTTGGCCACGAGCGACTTTTACAACTCAATGATTGACTACACTGATCTGGTTGCCGACTTTGAGAATTGGGAGGCGCGGAGAGGCAAGTTCTCGTTTTGTCAGTATCCGTTCCTCCTGAGCATCTGGGCCAAGAACCATATCCTTGAGCATGATGCTCGCCGTCAGATGCAGAGCAAAGCACGAGACGCCTTCTTTGATAGCATCATGAGTCGCAAGGCCATCAATCAGTTTCTTGAACTCAACGTACGACGAGATTGCCTGGTCGACGACAGTCTCAAGGCTGTAAGTGAGGTCATTGGAAGCGGGAGCGAGGACATCAAGAAAGGCCTCCGCATTACTTTCAAGGGCGAGGAAGGGATTGATGCAGGTGGTTTGCGCAAGGAATGGTTTTTGCTCCTCGTCAGAGAAGTCTTTAATCCTGACCACGGTGAGAGAAGATGCTTCCGGCCTCGTCAACTTAAACTCACATTGTGCTAGGGATGTTTATCTATGACGAGGACTCTCAGCATTGCTACTTCAACCCCAACTCATTCGAGACATCAGACCAGTTCTTCTTGGTTGGCGTTGTCATGGGCTTGGCCATTTACAACTCGACCATCCTAGACCTGGCTCTCCCACCTTTTGCTTTCCGGAAACTCATTGCATCGGCTCCTACCCAGGGCACAGGGGCGTCTTCCCACCCCAGGCCCCCTATGCGATATACTCTCGAGGATCTTGCTGAATACCGACCCGGGCTGGCTCGAGGGCTTCGGCAGCTGCTCGAGTATGAGGGAAATGTGGAGGAAACATTTGCTCTCGACTTTGTTATCGAGACGGAGAAATACGGCACTACTGTCGAGGTTCCTCTTTGCCCAGGAGGTGAACGCATTCCCGTCACAAACAATAATCGGCGAGACTATGTGGACCTTTACGTGCGATACATTATCGATGTGTCGGTGACGAGGCAGTTTGAGCCTTTCAAGAGGGGCTTCTACACTGTGTGCGGAGGTAATGCCTTGTCCCTCTTCCGACCGGAGGAGATTGAGCTGCTCGTGCGAGGGTCAGACGAGACCCTCGATATTGATTCCCTACGAGGGGTTGCCGAGTACGATAACTGGGGCAGCAAGAAGCCAGATGGCTCCGAGCCTGTTATCGACTGGTTCTGGGAGACGTTCCAAGCGGCCACGCCCGAAGACCAACGCAAACTGTTACTGTTCATCACCGGTAGTGACCGAATCCCTGCTATGGGTGCGGCCGTGTTACCGATGAGAATTTCCTGCCTTGGAGAAGATGAGGGCCGGTTCCCCATTGCCAGAACATGCTTCAACATGCTGTCCCTCTCACGGTACGGGTCCAAGGAGAGGCTGGAAAAGATGCTGTGGACGGCCGTTCGTGAGAGCGAAGGCTTTGGACTAAAGTAAACTATACACTTGACGAGATCATGAATTGACATCCCGTTTCATCTATGGAGTTTGGCAGGGTTATGGACTGGGAATATAGACTACACCGAGCTACATCAAGGCCATGATGTGGTATTTAGAACATGAATTCAACCAGTTACAAGTACCCCTGAATATGCTGAAATAGAGATGAAGTACCTATGCTGGTTGGATGGGAAATACCGCTCTAAAAGACGAAGTCCCAAAATGCTAAACATGATTCTTCTCATGATGTTCTGGGATGGCCAAGCTGTTAACAGATCAAATATTGGTGGTATTGTTTTATATCCCCAACTTGCACACCTGCCAGATTCAAGGCGTCGAGTAATACATTTATTGTACAGCGTCATATCCATCTTTTCTGGTCCGTCGTCATTCATGACTCTTCCTCCTCGCCAATGCCACCAGCCGCCCGGGCTCGCTTCAGCATGTCCTCCTCGCGCTTCTTCTCCTCCCGCAGTTCCCTTATGCGGTCCCGGTCGACCTCGGCCTGCTTGCGCAAGGCCTCAATCTCCTGCAGCTCCCGGATCTCCTCCTTGGTGGGCTTGATGACGACGGCGCGGGTCTCGGCCAGGAGGTACTCGAGGATGTGTGACGAGTGCTTCTCGGTCATGTCGATGGTGACAACGGTCTCATCGGCATCCGGGGGCGCGGCCTTGGAGAGGTTGTCGCGCGAGGAGGCGGGCTGGTTGCGGGTCGCGGGGGCGGGAGAGGAGGCGTCGGGTTTGCGG
>JABFEX010001769.1:0-14224 GCA_013623515.1 Fusarium illudens
TCGTTGTCGGAGTCGTCATCGGAGGACTCTGAGCTGCTCGACTCTGAAGATGATTCGTATGGGGAAGAGTCGACCTCCCACTCGGGGTTTTCGCCCTGGTCGTTCTGCAGTGGGACATTCTCGGTGGCTGCGGCAGGCGCTGGCTGCGCAGGCGTGTTGTTTTCGCCGAGGGCAGCTTCGAGGGCACCAGTGAGGGAGGGTGGGCTTTCGGGTTGATCAACTACCATGGCATCGGGCTCTGCGACTGGTGCGGATTGGGGTTCAGAAGGCTTTGCTTGTTCGGTGGCGGGTGCTGGTGTTTGGTTGTTCGTGGCTGCGCTCGTCGTCTCGGTGCCTTCTACACTTGCTGCTGCAGCAAGGACGTCGGCGGGAAGAGGCGGTAGTGTCTCATTTGGCTTGGCCTGGCCAAGGCCTGGGATTTGGAAGCCTGACATGTTCTCGAGGCGGAGCGGTGTTGTTCAGGTTGTATCGTGTTGACCTTGTGAGCGCGGACGGTTGCGACAGGACGAGTAAGAGTAGATGGGATGATAAAGAAAGAAATTCGAGACGGCTGTGATTCTTCTCAAGAAACAATAATACCTCTTTTGAGTTAAAGAAATCGATCTTTTAATTGAGCGCAACGTCGAGCGCAAAACTTGGAGAGGAAGAAACTGCGATGTATAGGAGCGCCGGCCTGGAGGACCCTTTAGCGGCAGGAAAGAAAAAATCAAGGTGAGCGATAAGGAGTGGGTCTGAAGATGGCGCTAGTTGACCACCCCACTATCCTTCACCTCGGTGAGCCCCGGTGGGCCTCGGCAGCATGATTGCAAGGGTCCATCTCTCCCCAACTGTTGAAGGTTGAAGCTACTCCAATCCGTCCACCATGACGAAAGCATTCCTCAACTTGTAACCGTCATCACTCGACAACAATGGCTCCAACTACGGCGCCGCAGCGGCGGCAGTTTGTGCACCCAACGGCCAGCCATGCAAAGAAGAAGTAAGATGCCCAAAGCCTTCTGTTCTCCATGGCTTCTAGCTGCTAACTGGCTTCTTCCGTAGAGCTCCCAGTGCCTACTCGATGCAGCCCATCTCTGCCTTTTACTGGTTCCTCTGCGCCGCCCTCGTTTCCGCCTGGTTCGCGCCGATTCAAGACTGCGATGAGACTTTCAACTACTGGGAGCCGACTCACTATATTTCCCATGGCTACGGTCTCCAGACGTGGGAGTACTCGCCCGACTATGCCATCCGGAGCTGGCTGTACATAGGCCTACACGCCATTATGGGCAATATGCGCAGACTACTGCCCCGTTCGACAAAGGTATGAGAAGCTCTACAAAAATTCAGTGTTGGAGCTCAATTGATATTGACCCGGTCAGGTTGCCGAATTCTTCTTTATTCGCTTTGGATTGGCCTTTGTGTGTGCCATCTGCCAGACCGTCCTCTTCCTGGTCACCAGCACAACGCTCAACAGCCGGATTGGTCTCTTTTACCTCATCGCGACCGTCATGAGCCCCGGAAACTTTCACGCGAGCACTGCTTTCCTCCCGTCCAGCTTCGCCATGTACCTGGTGACTCTGGGAGCTGCAGCCTTCATGAACTGGCGGGGCGGGCTCAAGACCTCACAGGGAATGTTCTGGTTCGCTGCAGCAGGAATTCTGGGATGGCCATTTGCTTCAGCGCTCTGTGCGCCTTTTATTCTTGAGGAGCTTATCTTGGTCTTTTTCGGCACCAAGACCGCCTTGTTCGAAGCCTTTGTCCGGGTTGGTCGGGGTGTTGTTTCGGCGATTCTGCTTCTGGTAAGATGACTCCAATCATTCAATGAGAATTCGACCTCTAATCTTTACAGGCGGGCGATTTTATTGTCAATCTCTTCTTCTACAAGCAAAAGGTCGTTGTGACTTGGAACATTGTCAAGTACAACATCTTCTCATCCGGCAGCGGCCCAGAGCTGTACGGAACCGAGCCTTGGACGTTTTACTTCAAGAACTTGGCCTTGAACTTTAACATCTGGTTCATTCTTGCGCTTGCGGCATTGCCCTTGTTCATCCTCCAGAAGATCATTTCCCCGTCCGCCCAGGGATTCCAGTCTGGTCTGCGGACCGTTGTGTTCGTTGCCCCATTCTACATGTGGCTCGGCATCTTCACCTCCCAGCCTCACAAGGAGGAGAGATTCATGTACCCAGCATATCCTTTCCTCGCACTCAATGCTGCCATCTCTCTGCACATGATTCTCACTGCTCTGGGCAACTCTGATCCCAAGACGCTCGCTGGCAAGATCCCGGCACGACTTAAGCTCTTCTTCGTCACCATCACTATGATCCTGTCAGTCGATGTCGCCCTCTTCCGAGTCTACGGTATTTGGTCGGCATACTCTGCACCTATGGCCATCTACTCTCCTCTCTGGGAGAGTGCCGAGGGAGCAACGCCACTTGGTCGTGAAGAGGACACTGTCTGCCTTGGCAAGGAGTGGTATCGCTTCCCCTCGTCCTACTTCCTCCCTAGGGATATGCATGCCAAGTTTGTCCGCTCCGAATTCCGCGGTCTCCTTCCTGGCGAGTTCTCTGAGGCTGAGACTGGCTTTGGTTTCTGGAGCGGCACTTGGCTGCCCACGACTGGCATGAACGACCATAACGAGGAGGATATGGGCAAGTACACGGAACTTCGTGCGTGCTCGTTCCTGGTTGATACGCAGTTTCCGGAGCGAAAGGACCCTCTGCCACCAAATGAACCCGACTACATCGCAGACCAGGAGAACTGGGAGATTGTCAAGTGCGAGCCATTCCTCGATGCCGCGAATACACATCTCCTCGCGAGGACGTTATGGATCCCCGATCTCGAGGCTATCCCGGACCACCTGAAGAGGAAATGGGGACGACACTGCTTATTACAACGGAAGAAGCCATCAGGAGAACAAGCATCTGAGCAACCTGCAGACAACTAAACGTTTTCGCAATCCAACGTTAAAATGCGATGTAAGAAGGAATGTATTCATGATAGAGGTCAAATGTGCCATTGAATAGAATTAGACAACTGTACATGTTGGCGATGGTTTACTGGTGAGTTGAATATTGACCACCCGTTGTTCCGAGGCATGAAGAGATCTCAAGCCCAGCTTTATTGCAGCGTGAGAACCTTCGGTGCGGCTACCTCCCATCAGGCACCAAACGCCCAGTCAATCTCAACTCCCACTGCGCACGGCAACTATGGGACGTGTATCCCTTGGTGACGCCGATGCGCAGGGTATCATACTTGGACTCCCTGGGGTCAGCGATGCCTGGATGAGACTGCCGGAAGATGGTGTTCCACTCCTCCCTTGTGCGGAGTTTGGCGTTGTGCATGGCCATGACGGTGACGTCTCGCCTTCTGTACGCCTTGTCCACATGGGGCGCAAAGGTGCCCGGCGGAGGAGACAGGAGATCATTGATCAGGATGACTGAATTCTTGGACTTTCTCGTCGCGGCGAGGAGGTTGCTGAGGATGCAGATGCACTCTCTGTCTGGCAGGTTCCAGAGTATCGACTTGAAGAGGTAGACGCGAGGAGTCTCGGGTTCGTGCTCGAGGGTGAACTGGCTGATGTCTTTTGGGAGCAGCTGGACCTCGAGCTCTAGCGAAGGGAACTTTTCTGCGAGGAAGCGTGACGCTGTCTCTGGGGTGCGGACGAGGTCTACGACTGTTCTTGGGCAAGTTGTCTTTTCGAGGTTTTCGCTGAACCAGGTCTCGAGGAGCTGGTTTCCTGGATCCAAGACTGCTGGCGTTACTGAGGTGTTCCGAGAGATTCTTGGTGTTGAACTTACAGGTTGCGACGCTTTGCATTGCGGTAGCAAATCTGGCGCCCTTTTCGGGATGGGCTTTGTGCCAGTCGTACATGGATTGTCCTAGTCTGAGTACGTTAACGGTGTAGCTCTTGGGTTGGTGTATGACATGCTACTCACGCATGTTTAAAGGCAGAATGGCCTGTCCAAGTTGGATTGGGGTCCTTGAGTGACTCTGCGAGGTTGGTACTCGCTACTCTTGTCTCGAAGAGCCTGGTTCCGCATGAGATTAGAGACTGGATGATTTGGATCTAGATACTCACTGGAATCCGATAAAGGCCCTCAGGCCAGGGTCTTGTACCAGCTCACGCGAGATGGGACCATGGCGAAAGATGTGCTCTGAGGATTCGAAAAGTATCTGATCGCATGCTGCGAGTCGTAGCATGGGGAGAAGTTTATCGCTTGGTATGCCGGTCTTGTCTGAGAGCTCAGCAAGCGTCGCCTCGCCATCCAGGGGAATCTCGTCCAAGACACGGCACTCGAGCAGGCAATACAATGCACCCTTGTCCCAGTTGGACGCAACAAGCTCATGCAGGAAGTCCTGCGGGCCTCGGAGAGTCTTGCTCAGCTTCTGGACGAGACCGAGGAGCTTGGACTGACTCTTTTCGATCTCGGAGCCGCGAGGAGGGTGGTTCCATAGCAGGGCCTCGGGACTCTCGTCTCTCCCGTCCCCGAACAAGAGTGCATTTAGCAGATCGGCCTCTTTGGCGATCTCCCGGGAGAGGGGGGCCATGTCTTTCGGATCCATCGCGGCGCGCCGGGCAGCTCGTGTTCAAGTTTGTGAACCTTGGGGGACTTTTGGTCAGGGGGTGAGGAGGGAAATTTCACCTGCTGGAGCATTGCAGGTTTGGTTTGCATTCTTTGTATGACCGGGGAACCCAATAATTCAGTTCTCGCCCTGCGCGTCGGAGCGGGAATGTCTGTCTTCTTTATCCAGCTCGGCGAGGCCAGACGTAGAGCCGGGTCCCGAGCTCCGGCTGGCGGGGTCAACTGGTGATGCCTCAAAGCCAAGATGATTGAAAGTTGCGGTCAGAGATGGAAGCTTGAATGGGGGAGCGTGTCACTGCAGAAGCGTGAATGCTTCACGACAATGCTGCAGGTGGCGCTGATGCAGAGCCGCGAGAATGACATTCCGAGAGCGACGGGGGGGGATAGGGGTGTCACTGCATAGAAAAGGCATCATAACAGGCCTCGTCACCGGCTCTTCTCTTTCTTGCTCTGGTCATCCACTTGTCATCATTTCCCTTCTGCGCAAGCTTCCCTGCAGCACCCATCCGTTCAACATGAGATCGTTCGTTGCGTTGTCACTCGTTGCTGGAATCGGCTTCGTCACTGCTGACGTTGCGTCTGTGAGATCGACGAAACAACCCAGTCCTACCCTTGAGAAGGATGTTGTCGTCATTGGAGGAGGATCGTCTGGCACCTTTGCAGCTGTCAAACTGCGGAGGATGGGGAAGAAGGTTGCCCTGATCGAGAAGGACGACCTTCTTGGGGGCCATACCGTGACCTATCGCGTACCTGACACCAACATCACCATCAACTATGGTGTCCAGGGCTACGGCGATGAGGAGGTCACCAGAGATCAGTTTGCCAGCTTTGACATACCCTTGGTCAACTTCCCAATCCCCGAGGGTGGCTTCGGTCCCACGAGCTATGTCGACTTCCGCAGCGGCCGCGCTGTCAAAGACTTCAACTTCTCGACGGATCTGTCAGGGGTTCGAGAGCAAACCGAAAAGTATCCTTACCTATACTACTCGACTCGGCTCCCTGACCCGGTCCCCAAGGACCTCCTCCTGCCCTATCGAGACTTTGCCAAGAAGTACAACCTGGAGGAGAGCACCTACAATGTGTTCTCTCACCTCCAGGGGCTTGGAGACCTGAAGAACGTGCCAACGCTGTACGTTCTGAGGTACCTCAACATGGGGTACCTGGAGATCATGAGCCCCGAATCCAAGGGGGCGCTGGTTTCCGTCCGTGGGAACAACTATGAGTTGTACGACAAGTCGCAAGAGTACCTTGGATCTGACGTGTTTGTGAGCTCTACCGTCTCCGAGACTCGCCGTGACTCTGATGGAGTTCGGCTGAAAGTCAATACTCCAAACGGTGTCGTGAACATCAAAGCGAAGAAGCTCCTCATCACGATCCCGCCGATGCTGCGAAACATGGAACCGTTTGGATTGAGTGGTAGAGAGGAAGAGCTCTTCTGCAAGTTTACTGCCACTGGCTGGTACGTCGGCATCGTTCGAGCTGAAGGTCTTCCCAAGGACTTTTCGTACCAGAATGCTCATCCGGATACTCCATGGAATCTCCCACAACTGCCAGCGCTGTTTGAGATGTCGCCCACTCAAGCACCAGGTTTCTACGCAGTTCGCTACAGCTCCGAGGAAGACATATCCGACTCGGCCGTCAAGGAGGATATGCTGCGAACCTTTGACAGAGTCAGAGCCTCTGTCGTTGGTAAAGGCGCTGAGAAGCTTGAGCCAGCTGAACTGTTGGCGTACTCGAGCCACGCACCGTTTGATCTTCATGTTCCCGTCGAGGAGATTGCAGACGGCTTTTACAACAGGCTGGATGATCTTCAAGGTTACAAGAGCACTTGGTACTCGGGTGCGACTTTTGTCTCGCACTCGACGGGTGCTCTTTGGAACTTTACAGACCATCTCGTGGAAAGTATGTATGGGGGAAGTGGTTAATGGGTTGCTTTGGCTATTGGTGACTTGCCTTTAATTGCTCTTTGTTGAGTATGGGCTTTGTCTTGGTTCTTTTGTTGATTTCTTTTGTATACGATTCTTGGCTTTCCTCCTCGTGACGGAGGATGATGGTATAATTCGCTTCTTGGTATAATTATTCGACACATTTATTGGGCTTTCTTTGTCTCTAGTATTGGAAAATTGAGTATCTTGCAGTCTAGAACTATAGGGAAATTCCCCTCTGAATTGTTTACTTAACCCCTTCTTAGTAGTGAAAGATATGTACTTTCTGTCACTCAGTCGTGTCTAATCTACAGCTAGGTAGGGATGGCGGCCCTCTTCTCTTCCGCTTCCTTCACCTGCTCACCAAGATCCTCTTGCTCCTCAGGCTTGGAATCATGTCCCTCCATCGGCTTGAACCCTCGAGTAAAGACTGGGCTCGCCTCGACCTTTTTCCAGTCATGAAGCATGTAGCCGTTCTCGACGGAACACTTGACTTCCTCTTGCCCGCGGGGGATCACGTCGGCTTCATACACTTTGATGGCTTCGTCGAGATCCGTTTCCCCGCGGAAGACGCCTTCGAGGCCGGCGAGGAGGTAGGAAGTGTCACAGATGCAGTGGTTGAGTCCTTGGCCGCGATCTGGAATCCGTCAGTGCTGTGACTCTGTGCAGTGTTACAGGTGATGACTTACACGGTGGCATTGGGTGGGCAGCGTCGCCGATCAGTGTCATTCTACCACCATGGTTGTCCCATGGCTTCGGGATCCAGTAGCTAATGTCAGCTTTATGGACTTCGGTGTCCTCGGGCAGCCAGAGAAAGGCCGATCGAGCAGGTTCACCCATTCCTGCAGCTCGCTGCTTGAGCAGGGCCAGTCGCTCTGGATAGCTGAGGTTGTGATTGGAGTCACCCATCCAAGCCATGGCCATGTGGAAGATCCACGACTCGGGGTGATCTGGACCATCTGGCATATTCGAGACTGTCAAGAGTCAGTGATGAGCGACGTAGAGTCTATATCATGGGCTGTGACCTACTGGATTGAAAGGCATGGAACGACTGGTTGCTCAGAGCTAGGAAGCTTGTCGGGAAGTCTCGCCGTACGTACTTGGCCTTTTCTGCATCGTTGAAGCAGACGGTCATGTTTGTATGGAAGATGGGGAATTTGCTGACAGCTGCCTCTTCAGCGCTTCCAATGGCAAACTCTCGAACTTTGGAACGAGGACCATCTGCTCCGACGATGACGGAGCCAGACACAATGGTCCCGTCGGCAAAGGTTGCAATGACGCCTTGACCTGACTCGTTGAAGGCGACGTCGATGAGATTCTTGCCGTATTGAACTTCAATTCCCTCTGCGCACATGGCTCTCATCTTGCTACGAGAGACGCGGAGCCCCTTTTCGTACGGGACACCGGTGAGGAGGTTTCCAGTCTCAGCCTGGATGATGGGATATAGTCCTCCAGCGTCAATGGGCACGGCTGGGTTACACGAGATCAGTGGCAGCTGGGAGAAGACCTCTGGGGGGAGAATCTTCTCCAGACGGTCGAGAGACCAGTGGATTGCCATTGTCCACTCATTGCTGCGATAGTTGAGGCAAGCCTCCTTCTCAAAGATCGAGTAGCGTATCCCCAACTGCTTTGTGTTAGTATAGATGCAAAAAAGTGTTGGCAAGTAGAGACATGCTCTCTTGAGGCCTTGTGCCACGATGAGGCCGGTGATTCCTGGACGTGGCTAAGTACTGTGACACCGTGAAACGGGGTTCTGGGGTTACTCACCAGCGCCGATGATAATGACGTGGAGATCTTTGTTGGACATGGTGATTTGCGGTGGAATAGAAGATGTGCGGTAGAGATTGGTAGGTCAGGTCTTCTTGGGGCTGCAGGCAGGGCGCTTTTGACTGCGACTGACACTGTTTCGGCACCAGTTTTATCGTCCAAGGCCATGATAAGGAACCCAGCTCGGGAGCCGAAGTCCATGTATGTCCGTTTCGCGTTCCGCGCTCCATGCTGGTCATATCCCGCCATGGTCAGCGTGCAGTCAGAGGGTATCAACTCGGAGCCCATTTACTAGTGACTCGCTGAGCTGGATGACTCCTTGGACCACACTGAATTCACTGCCTGATCAAACCTCATCAATATGTTGGCTACAGGATTGTGGTTGTTGGCGGCGTTGCCTTTGCTTGTGAGTTGCGAATAGTTGGTGCACTGAGCCCCAGTTGACGACTCCTAGGCCCTGCTGAAGATCATCTACAACGTCTTCTTACACCCCCTGAGACACCATCCGGGGCCCAAGCTCTGGGCAGCGACGAGAATCCCCTGGTGTTGGAACCAATACCGAGGGAAGCTCAACCATCGACTTGTTGAACTTCACCACCAATATGGCTCAACAGTTCGAGTGGCGCCGGAGGAAGTATCGTATACTTCCGACACGGCGTGGAAGACAATATACGGACATCGAACTGTTGAGATGACAAAAGATCCCATATTCTCCCTTGTCACGCCAACGGGGGTACCCAGTGAGTTTGTTCCTTCACAATGATCTATAATTCTAGGACTGACGAGCCAGACATTGTTACGGCGGATCGTGCTACGCATACTCGACATCGACGTCTCCTCTCACACGCATTCTCTGAAAAGGCCCTCCGTGAACAAGAAGATATTCTTGTCCACTATTGCACCAGGCTACTCGACCAGTTGCAAGCACGTTGCTCGGATGGCCCCATGGACTTGGCGAGATGGTTTCCCCTGACGAGTAAGTTGAGTGACCACCCAGAGCTCCATTAGGTACTGACGTTTCTATAGCTTTCGATCTCATCGGATCTCTTGCCTTTGGCCAAGACTTTTCTTGCATCGAAACAGGAGAGCCTCACCCCTTTGTCGCATGCACCAAGACCGTGTCTAGAGAGTTGATGATGAGCCAGATGGCCAATTACTATGGCCTTGGCTCTCTGAGATACTTTTTCTTCCTGCGAGGCTCTGACAATGGACGGCTTGCCAATGCGATGAGGGCAAAGGAGATGGTCGAGGCTCGAATTGCTAGAGGTCCAACCGAAGATCGCAAAGACTTTTGGCATCATGTTCTGGCTGCCGACGAGGATCAGGGCAAAGGCCTGACACCTGACGAGATGGTTGTAAATGCCTTTAGCATTGCGATAGCTGGGTCTGATGGTACTGCCACGGCCTTGGCGGCTACTACATACCTCTTGTTGACGCATCGAGATGTCTATCAACAACTTCAGGGTTGTATCAGGGAAGAGTTTGAAGCAGAGGAAGATATCACTTCTTGGGCGCTTTCAACCGATAGGATCCCACTCCTGGGTGCAGTTCTTCAAGAGTCTATGCGGCTATTCCCACCAGTTGCAGGCACGCTCCCAAGAGTCGTTCCCCCCGGCGGAGAAGCAATCGACGGCCTTTTTGTTCCAGAAGGAACAATCGTCGGCGTCAACCATCTAGCTGCTTACCACTCTGAGCAGAACTTTAACCAAGCTGCCAAGTTTCTGCCTGAGCGATGGCTGAACGAGCAAGACGACGACTGCAAAGCGGCTTTTCAGCCCTTCTCGTTCGGCCCGCGGAGCTGTCTGGGCAAGAACCTGGCCAGGGCGGAGATGAAGCTCATCCTTGCCAGGATGCTGTGGAGGTTTGAACTAGAGCTCCTGCCAGAGTCTGAAGGGTGGATGGATGGGCAGAGGATTTATGGGTTTTGGGTGAAGCCGCCGTTGTTGGTCAAGTTCTCGTTGAGGGAAGATTTAGTGTAAGGGGCATATTTGTGGACGGGAGATGAGTTGCCTAAAATACAGGGGAGATCTTTCATGTCTTGAGGTTTGAGTGATGATTTGTTGGGGCTTTCTCTATCTTGACCTGTTGCCGCGCGATGGCTACCGCCAGATGATATGTCGTAAGGCGACGGATGTTGGATCCTTATTGAACATGTTGATATTTAATAGATCGATGAAATTTGAAAGAAACTCTTTAAAGACTCGATGGCACTTGTAGGCACTCGATACCAGCAGTCTGAAGCAAAACATGTTGTTTTTAAACTGCAATCTCTATATCTAGAACCTTCGTTTTTGCTGGTCTATGGATACTCACTACATCTCATCCTTGCATTTGTTCCTCTACCTCTCCAGTTACTTCTTCTGCCCCATCCTGACCGAGTTCGCCATGAAGTATCCAGCCTCTCCCCTCACTCCTTGGTTCCAATAAAGTGATAGATCTTTCCAAACGGTGGAAGAACACGTGTCTCGCCGTCAGTGAACCTCCAGTCCGTGGTGTCAATGCCTTCTTTCTGCATCAGCTTGAACAACTCGTTGGGAGTTCGACCTCGCAAGCATGAGACGTAGCCGTTGATGAAGAAGAAGAGGGGGACGACGGGGATGATGTAGGTGAAGATCAGGTGCATGGGAGACCACCACCACCAGACTAGGGTAGTCACCAGTGGGGATAGAATGACAAAGGTGGTGTTGATGAGCGATGAAGGTGTTCGGTGAGTCAGCTCGAAGATCCTGTGCTTGTAAGTACTGAGGGGTTCAACATATATCGGCACACTTACATGAACGAGTCGGACTCTTCAATGCAGCTTCGAAGCACCTTGCGGGCACCATCGTCGTCAAAGTGATGGAAGCACATGTTGAAGATACGCAGCTCCTTCTTGTCTCGAGCAGCATATCTCGACGCTTTAGTGGCATCGACTGGCTTCTCCACATACGATATGTGGTCACTCTTGGCGACGATGGCCTTCCAAGCATCCAGATCAGGGTACAGATCCGTGAGAAGAAAGTCAATTGGGGGCTTCCCCTCTGCGAGCATCCGCTCGTTGAGGATCTCCTCAAAGATGGGTGTAGGACCACCCGCCCCGGCGCAAGCATCTACAAAGTGGTATTCACTTGGATGACCGGGGAGGTTGGCAGTGATGACATCGCACACCTGAGAAGCCGTCGAGGTGGTCCTGTTGAACCCAACAGTGCGCCAGACAGCGGCCAGAGAACGATGGGCGTACTCGCGGAGCCAGATTGGGCACCACGAGTAGTCCTCGATCTCAATGAGGTGAAAGCGGGGGAGTATAACAACCATGGTGAGGCAGTATGAGGGGGGAAAGAAGACGAGAATGGGAATGATTTTCCTGTGAAACTTGGTTGGGCAAGTGAGGGTGTACAGAGATGATGTTTCTGCTTCAACACCAAGGTATTATACGATTCACGACGTGCGCTAGCAGCTGGTTTGCCTCAAGCAGACGCGGGTTGCGGAACCCGAGAGGTGGAAGAAGCACGTCTTATCTGATGGACCCGTGGAAGACGGGATACGAGGGATTCGGACCCGGGAGCTTGGGACGGGGTGATGCAGGACTAGGGGAGGGGCTTAGTCTATCTGGATATGCATGCCGTGAGCTTCCGAGGATTCCGCAGCGGACGCCGAACTGGCGTGCCGTCTCGGCAGCTTGACCGAGACGGACCTTGAAGAAAGGTGGCAAACATGCAATTCAGGGGTTGGAGGAGGTGATGCCCCTGAGAAAGAGAGACCTCCCTTGTACGAAAAGTGACGTCTTTCAAGGAAGTTGTTTCTCACGTGAACATGAATCAAGAGTCATAGACGTCACTAGACACTCGTATTGATGCAGAGTTGTTTCAGTCATAATTTAGTGGTAGAACTAGCAGTTCATCTAATACTCGGCGTCCAAGACACTCATAAGCTTGTGGTTTGGGGATGTGCCATGTCTATGATGGATGCCCTGGCAGCTCCCACTGTGAACTGGACCACCGTTGATCTAACAGAGTTTATCCAAGTCGCAGCATGTGATTGATTCCCTGGAAGAGATGGTGGAAGTTCAGATATCAACTCCAATGAGCTGACGAAGCATTCGATCACTTGAGACAGGTCACAGACTCCAGAGATACGGCTTTAATGCCGTCATGTGTTGACAACTGTGTTCTTTGCCACTATCTTTGACTCTATGAGAAGGGAAGTGGAATGGCGAGAGCAACGCCTCAAATGCTCACAATGGGCTTCTCTCCGCTGCGACGGGCCTCAAAGTCCAGTAACCCAGCACCAACTGCATCCCACCCACTACCAATGACCTTGATCGGGACTGGGAGCTTGTAGGTTCCCTCCTCCAGAAGCTTCCCGAGACCTGCCATGGCGCCCTTTCCACCGGGAGCGTCAAAGACGTTGCGCCCGAAGACAACGGCCTGCGTGACGCCTTCGGGAGCGGATACCTTGACTCCGGTGAAGACTTGCGAGTAGAGACGAGGCCCTTCGCTTTTGAGGGCATCAAAGAGGCCGGGATCGTCTGCAGCGGCTGTGACACAGTCGAGGATTGCGTCCACGCCCCCTGGAACCTCCTTCGTGAGGTCAGAAATGAGCGAAGATGAGCTTCGGTCAATGATTTCAGTGGCGCCTAGAGACTTGAGGCGTTCCGAATGCTCAAGAGAAGCCGTGGCTAGGATGGCTGCGTGGGGGAGGGCGAGCCGAAGCATCTGGATGGCAGCTCCTCCAACGGCCGAGCCGCCGCCAAGAACAAGGACGCTGGCCGGCGGAGAAATGGGCTCGCCTGGGGCCTTTGAGGAGATGTGAGGAATTGGCACATGGAGGCCAACGAGGATGGCGGCCGCGGCGGTAAGATAACAGATACTGGAGCACGGCATCAGTTAACGGTCATGCCGTGTCTTCAGGGGCAACAAGGGCGTAGGCGTATCTACTCACGGCAGAGACACAACTTCTTCAAAGCTGAGCGACGACGGCTTGTGAGATACGAAATGCTGAGGCACGGTGACGACCTCTTGGAAGCCAGCCATCCTGCCGCCGATGCCGCAGAGGGCAAACACCTCCTGTCCGGGCTTGAAGTCTGTGACGAGCTCGCCGACCTGCTCGACGATGCCCGCGCCGTCGAGGCCAAGGACTGCGGGCCAGGATCTGATCATCTCGCCGCGGGTGAGCATCTTGTGGTCCAGGGGGTTGAGTGCCACGGCCTTGATACGAATGCAGACGTCGGTCGGTTCTGGCGTGGGGATGGGGACTGTGGCGAGGGTGAAGGGGCCGTTTTGCTTGATGGCTTGGTACTGGAGCATCGTGGGAGGCATCTTTGAAGATAAAGTGTGTGTGAATCTTAAAGTTGGTGGTGTTGGGAAGGATGTGGGAGTTGAGGAGGTGAGATGACTGCGTAAGAGTGAATGCGCAGATGGCAGAAGCAGATTCACTCTCTTCATCTCTTATTCACTGTCACTCTAATATTGGAGAAGAATGAATAAACTCCGAGACACTCCGAGGCAGGAACATGAGCGTACAGTAGCACATAAGAGAACCACCCCCTCGCGCCTCGTGCTCCGTGGGCGGACTTAGTGCATACCCAAAACGTCGCCCAAGCCCGTTTTTTATGTCTTGGAGAGAGTCACGGACTGCATTAGATTTGCGCTATCAGATCATTATTACGACTTGTACGGGAGCCGACCTTGGAATTAACAGATGGTTTCAAGACTTGAAAGGTCTTGTCCGTCGTCGTCATTAGCTTACGCAGCCCTTGAGAGTCTTTACCATGAAACCTCATTCGGGAGCCAGATGAAGGCATTTGTCGGAAGCCGGTGACAGAGAGTCTAGCCTCTGCAGGTTTCCGTCTTGTATGAAACGGAATTATCGGTGTTAAGAAAATGCTTTTAAATAATGAAGGAATCCGCATAACTCGCAAGTCGAAGCCATCGCCAACTCTCGTCCCAAAGAGGAAATCCTTAACTTCTAAGTCCGGCTTCACACCCACCCCCC
>JABFEX010001772.1:0-24111 GCA_013623515.1 Fusarium illudens
GGGGGTTTCAGAGCTGATATAAACTATTCAGCTGCCTTCCAGCACCCCCGCACAAGGCCCGGCAGTTTCGTCAGCTGCCCGTGCCAAGCATAAGGTTGCCTCAAGACGCGACGACCGTTGACCTACGGCTGGGCCGGCCGGGATAACGGGCCCGCGGGCACGCGGACCCGGATCTTGAGATGAGCAGACCCAACGCGAGATTGCAAGTCTACCATTTACAGGGTGTTCTTTCTTCTACCTGGTCAGGCGGAAGAATAACCAGAATCGAGTTCGTCAACTAGGCAGCATTGGAACAGCGACCAGTGTCTTTCCGCTGTTGCTGCAAGATTTAAATATGATTTTCAAACTCAGCAGTCTACTTGCCCCAGGTCTTTGGAGCGTATTCCTCCCTTGATCGTATACTGTATTCTTTCTCTGTTCACTCAAACCCTCCGCCGTCATCGCACGACAGCCTCCAAGACACCATGTCGGTAAGGACCCTCAAACCCCTCTTTAGCACTTTAACTGACGAACCCGCTTCTGCAGTCTGCATCTGGGTACGTTGTTATAAATGCCGGCGCCTTTCCATCTCGTGCTGCTGACCCTCGCATGTCCAGAGTCACTGTAGAAACAGAATGCGTAACAGCAGTCAAAGAACTTCGATCCTCGAGACGACCCAACAAGCCCAAATTCATCATCTTCAGAATCACCAATGACCAACAGGCCGTCGTTGTAGACGAGGTCTCCCCGGAGCAGGACTACGACGCCTTCCGCCAAAAGCTCACCTCTGCGGTTGATAGCTCAGGGAAACCAGCTCCTCGGTACGCAGTCTACGATGTAGACTATGACCTCGGACAAGACGGAAAGAGGTACGGCCTAGTCTTCAAGGATGAGTTGACCTCCATACTGACCAGATGTTTCAAGGTCAAAAACCATCTTCATCTCTTGGGTTCCAGACAATGCCCCCATAAAGGTGAATATCCTGGAGCAGACCCTTCAAAGCAGCACTGACATCTCTGGCTCGCTCCGTATGATCTACGCCAGCGCCATGTAGCACATGAAGAAGGTGGTGGACCTCGGCATCTTCATCCACGCGGACAGCCAGGACGACATTGGGTGGGAGGAGGTGTTGAAGAAGGCCAGCGGGGGCAGAGCATAAACCGCCAGCTTTTCACTGATATAAATGATGGAGAACATGTAAAAACTGTATTTGAAAATAAAACATCAACCAAATTTATCATCTATCAATTCTCAATTATATGTAAATATTCAGCAAATCTCATATCAATTTCCTTGTTGTCTTGACTTCCATGATCACAACTCAAGATCCTCCAAGCTGGCTCAGGGGTTTCGACACTCTCCTCCCAGAATCGCTGTTTTCTCCAACTCCCAATGTGAATTCCAGTTTTGTCATCAACTCGCCACCAAGCTTCATAGACGATCAAACGAGTGCGGGATAGTATGGCTCCGCCATGCCGAAGTATTGCAAATGGATATTGGCAACTGGCTGAAAGGCTTAGATCCTCCCCTTTCGGGTATCCGGATCCCGTTGCTGGATGAGACTATTAGCTACCCTGGAGCCTTATCCCTCATCCTGGAGTAGAGAATAGAAGGCGACGGTGTCGTTGTCAAAGAGATGCTTTTCTGGGCCTAAGTTGTCGTCCATCAACGCCAGTGAAACACAGGACCGATGCCCGCCCAACAAGAGAGCGATCCAGAGCAGCCACTTTTTCCTAGGTACAGGCGCCCTGTTTCTAGAACCCCCCAGAGACATGGAGGGTGGCGCTCTGCAACCCGTCACGGCTCACGTGGGACCGTTGGTGGCTGTGGGCACGTCAGTCAACTACGGGCTAAAGACAAGCTAGACGGACGGCACTGTTCAAGCTGAAGAGGTAATGGAACGTCTACCGCAGCAGGAGAAGACGTTGCAACCCCTCACTATTGAGAGCAAGGTTGATGCCGAAAGCACGAGCCCATTACCGATGGATGGACAGGGCCTCCCGATTCTGCCATGGCCCATTGGTAAATCTCATCGCAGAGCCTCATCAACCCTGTCCCACCCCCCGCCCTGCCTCCTGCAGGCAGCGCCCGCCATTACCCCTGACCGACTCCAAAGCACGTTTTTCTCAGCTCCCGCCCAAGGGAAAGGCTAAAGCTATCCTTCCTGTTTTAAAGTATCCTAAATGAAATAAACGGGCTACCCCTGGCGGTATTACACAAGAGCCGGGAGCTTGGAGCAGTCGCCCGCGCCCTCCTGGCACACACACCACTCCCGCCTCCTTGGCCCGCCCCCTGCTTGGAACAGCTAAAGTGGCGTTCTGTGATGGTCCATCTTCAGGGGGAGTTGATACTGTCCAGTAAACAAAAGCCCGACACTGGTTGCCCCCCCTGTTTCTGTAGCAGATATCCCACACTGTTTACTGTCCAATCAACACCAAGTGGTACAGGGCCGTGTTTTAATGCACAACCCTGCGCTGACTGCCGTCGTAATCTGCCAGACATGGATAGTTGTTTGGATGGCACCGTGCAGATCTGCCCGCCTCCCCCCCGTCACGGAGCTGCACTTCATTTCATGACGACAAACATACTCTCTCCCTGGGGGGCTTTTGTGTGAGACAAGATGGAACGGACCTTGCAGTCAACATCCAACCGCACTCTCGCCCTCTCTCCTAGTCCTGATCCACCCCCTTTTCACGCTCTCTCTCGCGCTAGTCCAGCCCGCCTCAACGGCCACGGCTAGCTGCAAGGGGAGACTATCCGGATAGTCCCAAAGATATTTTCGGCAAGCGCCATGGTTTCAAGATAGACCCTATCCAAAAGCAAACCAGACATTCTTCCCACGGCGCGGCCAAGGAGTCCCCGTTCAAACATGGAGATGCCGTCTTCCAACGAGTGACAGGTATCCCGCAAGTTCCATGTCCCCAGCCTCCACCGCGCGTCTGGCCCGGCGAAAACTGCGAGGCGGCGACCTGACCTGGCACTTTGGATAGCCAGGTCCGTCGCCGACATGTGAGTCCTGGGTACCTGGTTGCTGGGAAGGCGATGCAGCCCTCACCTCCACCACGTCGCTGCACGAGACACACACTCACGGCCTTTCAGCGCAGGCCCCTGGCTGAGGCGCCTTGGGTCCACCTGGAAGCGATGGACGGCTTCACTACGAAGGTGGTGGTGAAGCCGCCCCCTTAGCTCCGTTCCTAAGCTTCATCCCAGGTCGCCTGCTTATCCATCCACCCCGGCATAGGGGCCTGCTGCATACCAGGATTCTGACAGGCTTGACCTTTGCGCGCTACAAGGGTGAAGACAAAGATTTACCTCCTCCATGCAGAGAGTCTGATTTCTTTCAAGGACCCATGGGGCAGGAGTCTTTGCTCTGGAGGGAAGCGGTCAGATCTCCAAACTATTAAAACGCCTGGTCTTTCAGGTCATGGGCATATCGAGACTCAAGATTGCTTAAATTGGCCATCGTTCCGGCTCTGAGCCTTCCAGCTTCCACTCTCAACACGATCCTCACATTTCCCACCCAACGGGTTTCCTTGCAGTCTCCTTGCACGCGAGCAACCATCCTCCAGAGCCCACCTCACTTGTCATTTGTTCCCGCCTGCAGCTGCAGCAGCACACCAGCATCCCCCCCTCCAGGCTCGCTTGGTTATCAGCCATCATGTCTGGGCTAGAGATCGCCGCGTTGCCTGCCCTAGCTACCCTTTTCTATAAAGTGGCGGAGCTTGGGCGACGCTTGAAAAGCGTCGATGAAGATGTCCAGCCTCTTGTTAATATTGCCAAGCAAGTCGAGAAAGATCTCCATCATGCCAAAGCCTGCCAGGAAAGGCTTTTGAGCTCCTCCGTCGACAAAGACCACGAGAGTTGGGTCAAAGAAGTTGAGGCTTGGGTCGCCCGGACCATTGCGCAGACCGAGGAGGCGCTCGCTGCGTTCAAGGATCACCTCCCCAGAGGAGCCGACGACAGAAAGTCCAAGCTCTTGGATAAAGCGACCTACCGCTTCACGCAGCAGAGCCAGATTATTGAAATCGAAAAGGGTCTCCGGTACATCCATTCCTCACTCCTGAGTGGCATCAACGCCATGGACCGAGCCGGGCAGTCATTGGGTTCTCCTGTCGGGCTGCGCCAGCGGCCTCTCAACACACGACGGAATCAGCCCGAGAGGGCTACTTCGGGCAAGAAGGCCCCTGGAATTGTTGGAGAGGGCAAAGAGGATGTTCGGGACTGAGGCGGGAGGTTGTGTGCGCGCATTAGGCCCCGAGGGGGGGTTGGCAGGACAGGGTCGGGGCTCCTAGATATAGACAGTGTTTAATTTATGTACTGAAAATTCCAACTTGAAGCCTGCCAACCCATCTAATCCGGCCTCGACTCTGATGAAGGTGGTGAAGAAGGTGTCTACGAGAGCATTGAGAAGACGTCGCATGGCAAGATAAAAGGACTGAGCAAAACAGACTGACAAATTGTTGAAGAATCTAGCTAGAGAGTGTTGAGAAGGAAGAAGAAAAAGATTAAATACAAAACAGACCGACAAAGTGTTCCAACGTAGCTACAAGAAAGAGCTCGGAGAAGGCGTGACATGACAAAATGGAGGTCAAGTACAAAGCAGACTTGGCCGGCCCAGTCACTCTTGCACGAGGATGGGTTCGGGTCGATTCTCATCATCCGACTGAATCTCATCATCCGACTGATCCTCATCAACCGGCTCCGGAGGGGGCGGGAAAAGCTGCTCGATCATGGCCGGCTTAATCTGATCGACCTCTCCGTTCCAATAGAACAAAATCTTGGGAAAGATGATGAAGCCTGGCTCGTGCGGGGCCCACAAAGCTTTCCACTCATAGGGCTGGGCGAACATAGCCATGGCGGTGTTTGCGGCTATCTCGACGAGGGTTCCCATCCTTTGAGCAAGGGTCCGTCTGTCACCCTCTGGTACCGGCCTTCCTCCAAAGCCCTGTTCGATCTCCATGGAATCGAGCTTCAACGCCTCGAGGATGATGGGCACCATCGACTGTATCCTCTCTTTTCTTGGGTCGCCAGACATAAAGTACCGGGCAGGCTCTGGTAACAGGTGGTAGACGCGATACTGCGTGACGTACACGGCCTCCCGCCAGACGGCGAGGGAGTCCCTAGCTGGCACTCGCCTCCTCTTCTGTGTCGTGCCGTGGTAGTCAAAAGCTAGATATTTGATGAGTCTCGTGCGCCGTTCGTACCGAGGCTTGATCCAACTTACATTCATCCCATTTGTCCTTGTTCAACATCTGGTAGCAGGTGGCGATCTCGGGGGGGAGCAGATTCTCCTCGACGGGGCAGAACGGATCCATGCGCTTGAAGAAGAGCTGGGCCAGGAAGCACTTGAGCGCCCCGCCTCGCGTCTCGAGATTCGATATGGACTCGGACCAAGTCCCACCGTTGACGGGTTCCCCAGCGAGACGCACAAGCAGATCCTCGTCAAAGAGGGACTCTGGCATAGGCGGCATGGTGCCATATTTGTACACGGCAAGCGAGAAGGTGCTGTCGATGAGGCCTCGAATGTCGCGATAGAGCCCAAGACCTTGATCGATCTTTTTACTGGAGTCCCATGGAATGACACGCCAAGGAAGGTCCTTGGTGAGCCTCATCACGATGGGGACTGGTTTCTGGGGAAATGATGGGGTCTTGTAGGTGAGCCTATAGTAAAAGTGGTTGGCGACGGCTTTCATGGCGGGCCGGTTGTACCGGACTGCGAGGTATGCGATGCCAGCAAGAATCAGCCCTCCAACGAGGCCGGCAGCAACGCCGATGCCAATACCTTGCCCAGCGGTGAGGCCGTGGTGGGATTTGGTGACGGTGGACGTGGAGGCCTCCATGATGGATGGCTGGCAACGGGGGGTTCAGAACGAGTGTGCAGTGTCGGGTGAAGCTCTATGTCTGTGTGGGAGAAGGAAGGGTTGCCGGCCATTAAGTAGCCCGTTCTCACCTGGGGCCTTGCCATATGACCCACGGCGGTAATCCTCCCTGCATAACTCGGTCTCCCTGCATAGCAAGTAGAGAGAGTGTGCACGGTTAGCTTGTTGGGTGTCTGATGCCGGCCTGGACGGATGGCGTTGTGTTTGCCGTCCATGGCTTGGCTGGCGGCCTATTCACTTTCTATTGTCTGCTGCCCCACACACACCTCGTTCGCCGACACGCCCCCGTGTACGTACACCAACTGGGAGGGCGCTGAAATGGAAGTGGTCGGTCTGTTGCTCGTGGTAAATGATGATGAAGAAGACGGGAGAAAGAGAGGTTTGTACAGTGCCAAGATCGCCTCAAACAGTACCCCCCACTCCACTGTGGGCCGCTCCTGCCCGCAACCCGCAACCCGCAACAGCGCACGAGCCGGGCAGCTGCTTCTCAGTACTCCATAGTCGTCTCTGTTTTATGACCTGTACCTAGCTCGGGGATGGGGCCAGGACGTCCATCATGGATAGCTACGTATACTCGCATCTTCCGATTACTTAAATGCTTCTCTCTCTCTCTCTCTCTCTCTCCATTCTCCAAGTCCTCTCAGCTCTACCACTCACCAGCTGGGCCTCTCCCTCTCTCTCTCCATCTCTCTCCAAATCCTCTCACCTATCTTTCTCCGAGACCCGATTCGGCACCATGGCGATAGACCTTGTGGTCGGGATAGATGTCGGAACCAGCGGTGGGCGCTTCCCTCCTCCCTCCACCACCACCAACTCGGACGCAACATTTGCATTCTAACATGGCTTCAAACAGGTACCGCCGTCGCCTATAGCCAGCGAGGAACAACCGAGGTGAAGTCGTTGCTTTGGGGTGCTGACCACAAAGCCGAGAAGGTGCCCACGACGCTGTTCTATGACGCCAGCGGCTCCTCTAGACGACTCCTTGGATGGGGAGACTTTCAGGATTCCGACAGCTTCGTCAGCTCCACCCAGGTCGAGGTCGAGGAATGGTTCAAGCTTAACCTCGGGGAGGAAGGCTTCCACCAGAGCCGAGTTGCTCGACTCTATACGGCCTACCTGAAATGCCTCTATGAAGCACTGCCGGGGCGGTTCTCGTCAGATGAACTTGGCGGGAAACCATGGGAATTGGCCGCCATCCAATTCGTGTTCAGTACACCCGCGTCGTGGAGCACCGAGCTCGTTGATCGGTTCAAGAGCTTCGCCTCTGACGCCAAATTCGACAAATGCCTTGATCATAGCATCACCATGGGCTTGACCGAGCCCCAAGGGGTCGCCGCGGCTGAAATCTGCAGCCCGTCGCTCGATTTTCGACTTCAGGTACATCCCCCCATTACCCTCTCTGCTGAGGCCTTGTTAACACAGACTTCAGGACGGTCAAAACGTCCTGATCATAGACGCTGGGGCAGGAACAGGAGTAATGACCCCGACCGCATCAACCGTGCTGGTACCAAGTCTAACTGGTCGCAGGATTTCTGTCTTTTGAAGGTTGAGGATGACGAACATGGGGTGACTCGAGCCTTTGAGCTATCGCCTGTGACGGGTAAGTCATGCTTTACCTCGGGACTACATACATATACAATTCTGACAGGGAGAGCGGGAAAGGCCGCAACATCGGCTCAGCATATATCGATCAAGGGTTCGAGGATTTGGTGAAGCCATTCCTGGAGCCCTTGGAGCCGCAGCTCGAAGGGGCCGCTGACTACACTGCGTGGAAGATGCGCACTGGAGAGGCATTTCAAACACAGAAGCACGACTTCTCCAGTGATTCCGGTGACGTCCTCGTCCCTATTCCCGGTCTCGGGGATGCCATCAACGGCCTAGATGGTCGAATTCTCCAGGGGGCCTTCCTAGTTCACTCGTAAGTCGATCCCCAGGTAAACCAAACTGAGTGTCTGTCTGTCTTACTCACAGATCACGCAATAGGGATGAGATGAAAGCCCTATTTAAGGCACAAGTCCAACTGATAACACGCCAACTTACACGCCTTGTCCAGCCCAAGACGTCGATTGCAAGTGCCTCTCTTTCCCCTCCACCACACTATATAGGCTAACTCATCCAGGACATCATTGTGCTCTCTGGTGGGCTAGGCAGCTCTCCCTATGTCTATGAGGCAATTCAGCGGTATTGCGCCAGTGCTGAGCAGCCCTTTCTCAAGACAGCCCAGGTGGTGGTATCAGGCCGGCCGCGACTTGGGGTCTCAGTGGGTCTAGTGCACCAGGCTATTTCTAGCCCCAGCCTGTTCCCGCGACGCCTCTGCCGAGCGTCTTTCGGCATCGGCATCAGGGTCGCAGCTGGCGGCTCGGTCCATGGTGAATGGAAGGAAACTGTCAGGCAGGCCAAAAAGGACGGTCGCCCGATCGTCACCGACGAGTTCAAGGGGAAATGGTTGGAGAACTGTGTTGATTGGTTCATCAAGAAGGTGAGATCGATTCAGTCCGGTCCAGCCAGGCCGAAGCTTTCTTTGGTGCTGACAAGAGGCAGGGTGACCCAGTCCTCGACACCGGCGTTGTTACATACAACCACTTTTGCTTGTTGTCGCCCAACGAACCTCCCTCCCGAAAAGTTCGACAAGTCAAAATCTTGACCAGCTTCGACAGCGATCCCTCCTGCTTTGAGGACCAAGGTGAGAGAATACACTGCCCTCCGCGCACCTAGAGGCCACGCTGACAGATCCAGCCCGCGTAACTCGACACATTTCGCTCAAGGTCGACTTTTCACGTGTGGGACAAGATGAGTTCAAGGACAAGAACGGGGAGTGGTACAAAAAGCTCCTCGGCAAGAAACACTATGTCAGAGTTGACTACATCATCGAGGCAGAAATCGGGCCCGCCGAGGTCAAATTCCAGTGCTGTGAGCAAGGACCGACCCCTAGGCATTCTCGTTCTGCCCCCCAGCTGACACCTGACAAACCGCAGTTGACACGAAGCGCCAGATCAGGCTTAGCAGCAGCCGTGGACTCGAGACAATGGACGCGGCGGAACCTCTATTACCGATTGACACGGGAAAGGCCGGTGATGAGGAGTAGTAGGGGAGGTCAAACGGCGAGCTGCTTATTGTGGAATCTAATCGTGGATTTAATTGTGGGATTTAGTTAATTGTGGGAAGGACTCTCTCTAGCTAACTTGATAGACCTAACTTTATTAACTTGTTTAATTACACTTGGGAAAACATATCAATATCTATAGAACTTGTAGTATTGATTATATCTTTTTCTTTTATAATCAGTATATTAAAGAAAAGGCTATATAGAGAATCTATACTAATAAGAAGAGTAATAATTAATTGACAGTAATGTTGCGATATACAGGTGCGTGATTAAAAGGAAGGTCTTGTTATATGGTAATTGTAGGTACATACCCTGGGAGTGGAACATACATTCCGTCACACGATTCTCATCGATCGACAGGGCGATCATCGACCGCACCAATATCGGCAACGCCATCACCGACACCCCCTCGCGCAGGACCTCGACATATCCAAAGACCAGGTCAACGTCGGCAACCAGCCCATGTTTGCAGGCATCGTCATAGCAGAGATCCCCTCCAGCCTCGTGCTCCAGAGGCTTGGCGCGCCCGTCTGGCTGACGCTGCAGGCTGCCATCTGGGGGACCATCGCCCTTCCGCAGGCCTGGTGCGCCAATGTCGACTCCCTTTACAGGACTGGGTTCGGGTTCGCAGTGTATACCGGTGCGCCCAGAAGTTTGATAACTAAAGTGCCTCGAGGCCAACGGACTTTGGTTTGGAGCTGGCGGCCATCGAGTTCCCAAAGTCTATCAGACGGAGAATCAGTTGCTATGCTATCTCCTTTTCTCCCCTCGCACCTCCCAACATCTCTACTCGCCCATGCACATCCGTCCCTTACTCCTTGGGCTTCTGTGCCCAGACAACCTTCTGGCGGTAATAAGGATGCATCTTGCCCGACCGAAGCTCGCGGCGGAGCAACGAGATGTAGACCTCGACCTCCTCCTTGGACCACCCCTCGACCGTGTTGGCCATGAACAGCACGTAGCCCTCAATGTCCTGCTCGAGAGTAGCCTGGGCATACCTGCCAATTTCCTTTTGCTTGGCATCATGAGGCCATCCTCCGATGGGAACCTGGATCGTAGGCATTAGTTGGCTTTCTCAGTTGCATTAGGAGACTCACCTTGAAGTTGCGCTCCTCAGTGTTGACGAATCCTGCCTCTTCCATTGCCCTCCTCTGAATCTCATCCTCCACAATCGTAAATGATCGACCAATCTTCTTGCCGCCCTCGACAAAGAATTTGCCCCACTGATGCATGGCGCTCTTCTCATGGATGCTCCCATCGTCACAGTCCATCCTCGAGAGAGCCTCGTGGCTCTCGAGGTAACCGCCCGGCTTGAGGCACCTGTACGCTTCCTTGAAGAGCTGGGGCCAGTCGACGATGCTGCCGACGAGCCAGCGCATGTGGATGTAGTCCAGGGAGTTGGGAGCAAACGTCCACTCTTGGGTGCAGTCGTCAATCTCACTCAGGCAGGTCAGCTTTATATCAGAAAAGAGGATGTCGTGGAGGTGTTACAATCGCAGGTTTGATGGGATCCAGCTTGGCTGAATAGGCGAGACATCTGTGCCGATGACTTGGGTCTTTGGGAAGGCATCCGCAAAGTCACTATGGTAATCAGCATTCGATCGACACACACATGTATGTTTCAGCTGGTGCCGTACATTGCCCAGATTCCCGTGCCCGTTCCCACATCGATAGCTTTCTATCACAGAGAGTTAGTGATTATTAATCGCTGTCACCCTTTTGTCAACCAACCTCGATATCCTTGGAAATGGGCGCAAGGTAGAGAGCACCATCAAGAACAAGAGTCAGAACATGATGGCTACAGAAGTCAGCAGCTACTCATGAAACTTTGTCAACGCTCTCACTTGATGTCCATCGACTCATTCTGCCGCTCATCGTTGGTACCCCTATTTCATATCAGTAACCCCTCAAGCCACAGTCAAAGGTCCACCAACCAGTACTGAGCGTTGCCCATGTCCCTGTGATAGGTACGGCCGCTAATGTTTCTGTACTCAAGAATGCTCGACGTAATAGAGGCCGTAGACTCTGCCGTATCCGAGCCAATGGCAGAATCAGCATCATCATCGGCAGCCAGCTCCTGAAATGCGCATCAGCAATGTGGTCCTCGCAATCGCGCGGTTTACCAAGACACCAACCTCGGCCACCTGTGCCCAGTGCTCGGGAGGTAGAAGAGTAGATGCGTCAGCAGCCGGCGCCGCGGTCTCGGCGGCTTTATCAGACATATCGGCAACGTATTCGACTCTTGCTGGAGATGGCGGTGGAGGTTGAGGGGTTGAGTTGACGCGGAACCCATTCCATGGCCTCGTCTTTTTAACCGGCCGTCCGGCGGGGCCGGCTTCATGACATGCCCCGATAGCTTCGGAGCTGAATGCCCAAAGAGGCATGATGGGTCGTTATAGTCGTTATCAGTCCTATCAAACCCCTGTATATAGTGGGAGCCTCGGTTCCAACATGCGGGATACCCCTGTACACACGTATAAGCGAGGAACCGTTGCGCTGGATCTCGTGATGGAGCCTCTTTTGTCAGAGGATCCTGATAGCTTCAAGGTGGTCTCAAGCCCGTAGATCTTGCATCATTTGCTAAGAATTGATAATTCTACCCTGTTCAAGACGTAATACTGGGTTATATAACCTCACAAGGACTCAATCCCCCCCAGCTCTCAACCGCTATTGAAATTCAAAGACGCAACTCTCACATTGTATCAAAGCTCTAACCCTTTGACTCCTCGGGCTTCTTTCCGGTAGCAAAAGAACTAGAGAAATATCAGCATCAACCTCGGCGTCTCGGCGCGTAGGACTTACCAGTAAGTATATAGATGGATCTTGTTGGACTTGAGCTCCTCCCGAACCTTGGCAAACAACACCTGCGCCTCCTCATTCGACCACCCCCCACCCCTCGTAAACAGAGCAAGCGAGTACGCCTCGAGAGCCATGTCGATAAACTGCACACGGAACCACTTACCAATCTCCTTGAGCTTGGGGTCCTTTGCCCACGTCCCCATGGGCACAACCTTTTGCGTAAACTCCACATCCTCGAACCCAGCTTCCTTGAGCATGCCGGGAATCTCGGGCGCAATGTCAAACTTGAGAGGAGCGCTGAGACGTCGGAACTCTGTGATCCACTTGTGCGTCGCCGTGTCCTCCTTGAGGGAGTCGTCGTCGCAGAAGAAGTTTGCTCTGCCCTCGGTGATCTCGATGTTGCCTCCCGGCTTGCAGCGGTCGTAGGCTTGAGAGAGAAAGGCGGGCCAGTCTTGGATTGCGCCGGCGAGGGTGCGGGCGTGGATGAAATCGAACTTGTCCTTGGGATATGTCCAATCTTGAGTTGCGTCGTCAACCTCGAATTTGACGTTGGGAGGGACCCTGGGAGTTGGTCAGTACATATTCAGCCTGTGAGAATAATGTTTAAAGATACCATTGGGGTTGGATAGGGCTCAGGTCAGTCCCGATGACTTCGGCAGAGGGATACAAGTCGCCAATCTCCATGGCCTGGGTTTGAAAGTTAGCAAGTGTCAAGACACCTAGTAATTCAACCGTGGTTTCTCACCCATAGGCCAGTTCCCGTACCGACATCCAAGATGGCCTGAGGATTGTCAAGCTTCGTCTTGCAAATATCACCCTTCAAGCTAAGGGTAAAGATGTGATGAATAATGTCAAGACGCTCCTGTTCAGTCTCGTCATTGGGCAGCAAGTACTGTCCAGCACGATACGCATGATATCGACGGCCATTCTCATACTGATAGTGGAAGATGGATGAGGTTGCGCTGGTCGTCTCGGATACGTCACTCGCGTACTCGGAGTAGACGCTCTCGTTGTCGGTCTATCGAAGAAAGGGTCAACATCTGGGAGTCTCCACTGAGTCACTGACGGGGTCAATCCACCTCTGCCTCCGGGGCACCGGGTGCCTGTTCGTCTCGGCACATGGTGGTCAAGGGTTCTTTGTTGTGAGGCTCGTCGTGGGGACAGCCGATCCTGCCTGGATATGGATGACACCAGTGGGTCAATCCGCCGTGTCGGGAGATGTTCCAGCGGGCAGCAGAAGGTCTGTGTCTTGTTCAGCAGTAGTGTCGATAGATCAGCTATCCCTACTCCTTCGATCTCCCAGTGAGTCGTGATACTGAGCAGAGGTTGTGTGCTACTCCGCTTCTTGATGGTGAGCGAAAAACAAAGACCGAACTCGAAATCAGCTCACTGAACATCATGGGGGAAAAAGGCACGGGAGCGGAGACGGTTCCAGACCCCGGAAGAATCGGGGTCCTTTGCCTCCCCGACGGCTGGGTTCATCGGACAACCCTGGTCATTTTGTGGTCCTCCTCCAGTGATGTTGAAAGAAAAGCGCCTCCTCGGCAAGGGAGCCTCTATGAGGAATGGGAGTCCGGATAGAGCATTGGCGGGCAGAGGCCAAGACTTTGATACCTAGGTAGGCAGATGAGTGAGGACTAGTGTTGTTGGTTGTGAGGACATGACAAGACTATGCAACTTCTAAACTGTCAAATAATCGACGGACTGGTTACTAGGTTATGTCTTCAAACAACTGTAACCCTGGTTAGTTTCGCTTTCCTTCGGATTTCATCAACCTCTCAGACATGATTCCAAGTTCTCTCTCCAGAGCCACTCGAAAGAATCCGCACCAAGGAAGCTCAACGAACAAACAAATGGGTCTCATCAAGTTTTAACTTTGACCATGAACTATTCCAGGTTCCTGGAGCAGGGCTTATAAATCTAGCAATCTCTCTGAGGCAGTGCCAACTCCACGTGCGAGGAATAAGGTTTGCAACCATCCAGGGTGCCCCTGGTCGTCAACGCAAGCAATGCTCACTATCCTTTAATTACACAGAGGCATTATTTAGCTAGACTTGGCCATGACGGCATTGAAGGTTTGTCGGCAGTTTCGAATCTCCCGACATCCTAGCCGTGGTCCGTGATTCTCGTATTCCGGCATCTTCGGATTGCGTATATATATCCATAGCCCTTCGCAGTCTCAAGCCCTCATCGATAACCTCTACTCATCTTCACAATGCTACTCAAGCAGCTCGTCGCCTTTGCCGCCCTTGCCAATGGCTTGGCTATCCGCCAGGAGACTCCCATCTGGCAGACTCTACCGCCAACGCCAAACCTGCCATCTCCCATCAACACCAAGACTACTCCCATCAATGGAGTTCACCTCTGGATGCAAAAGTACAACGAACACGTTGGAGGCATTCCCATCGTCATGGACCACGGCGGCCTAGGCTACTCTGCCTACTTTGGATCCGTCATCTCCCGCCTCGTTGCCAACGGTCACTATGTCATCGCCGTCGACCGTCGAGGCCACGGCCGCTCTACCTTCAACGCCAACGACGTCTTCACCTATGACCAGATGGCAGACGACATCCACGACCAGCTCGCCGCTTCTGGCGTAGCCAAGTACAACGTCGTCGGCTGGTCAGACGGCGCCATGACGACCCTGGCCGCGCTCATCAACCCAGCCACAGCAGCACCCATCCACAAGGCCTTTATCTTTGGAGGCGCTGCCAAGCCAGAGCAGACAAATGCCACCTTCTCCGACACCGCCATCTTCAACGAGTTTGTCTCCCGCTGCGGTGCCGAGTATGCCGAGCTGCAGCCCAATGCCAACTTTAGTCAGTTTGCCAACAAGGTCGGCACCATGGAGGCCACGCTACCGCAGATCACAGACGAGCAGCTCGGTGGCATCGACGGCAAGATGGTCATTATCGTGGGTGCTGAGCACGAGGAGGCCATCAACTTGGACGTGCCGGAGAAGCTTCATAAGGCCATCAAGGGCAGTCAACTGCAGATCTTGCCTGGCGTCAGTCACTTTGCGCCGCTTCAAGATCCTGACCAGTTTACCAAGGCTGTTGAAAAGTTCTTTGCATGATGGTCTGTTAACAGAATTTTCCCGTTTTGAATTGTTAAATCAGGGAATTAAATTACAAACGCCGAGCCTAGGTACCTATCTATCTATGCCTCTCAAAGCTATTGTACACTTGAGCTCCATCATGCTAGTTCCCCAAACCCAGTTCCATGTCCATACCCCTCATGTATAATACAGAAGCACGTTCCCAGAATACCTACGCTACCGAGGCCACTTGCACTCAGAACTTGCACTCTCCCCAAACAACTTTAAGCAGCCAACCATGAAATGTCAGCCCTGAAACTAGAATTAACAAGTCCAAAGTCCTGCACCGGCTCTGTCTCCTCCGTCGACCATAGATGCTGGCACTTCATCCACCAAGCAGTTGCAGTAACCAACACGGCACCGGGAACCAGTCCCCCGAGAACAGACGCCGTGATCCAAGCACCGTCCATGTAAAAGTTCTGGATGTAAAAGTCGAAGCTCTCAAACATCATGTATCCCCCGTAGTGAGGGTAGAGCAGCTGAACAGTGCTGCAAAAGCATGTTTTGGACCCACCCGCCAACTGGACATGATCAGTCGCTCTGTCTTCAATTCAGGGGCAGCATATTATACTTACCACGAAGCCTGTGAGAGTCACAATCCATCCCAGGGAAAGAAAGTTGAAGAAATGGCAGGTCATTTGCCCCTTGTCTCCGGGGGCCTTGACGCAGACGTGATACACCCAAGTCACGGTGCTAAGCAAGCCATAGAGGAGCAAGCCACCAGACCAGCAGCCCAGGCCAAAAGTAGGCGTGCAGAAGGCAACCAAGAACGCCATCATGACCTCAAACACCACCATGAAGAGCGAAGCAAACGCCGTAACATACCACTGAGCCGGTCTTGCTCCGTTCAGGTCGCTCATGATCGCATGTGCGCAAGTTGCGTATTCGCCAAGATCTCGACCCAGTGCATGGGCCTTCTGAGCTCGGATCGTTGCGTCAGCGAGGCCGCAGTACTCTATCTTGCGGCCTTGTCCGATAAACTCTTTGATCTTGAACACGTCTAGATCATCCTTCGGTCTGACGCGTGACCACCATTCGGGCACTCGCATGTCGCTCAAGTCACCAGCGGTGGCATCCTGTGCAGAGGTCAAAACAGCGTCGACGTTGAAGAGCCAACGAGACATCAAAGTGCTAAGCCCAAGTTAGTACTAGATACTATCCATGAAGGGGTGGTCAATAAATACGCTGAACGATCCGCCGATACGGGGTTGCGGTCAATGATGGTAAAGATGACCAACAAAGGCAACCAACAGTAAAGCAGACCAAGGGTAAGAGGCGATCCCGTCCGGTTGCCCGCCTCCTCGTCAAACGCAAGCACGATAGAAAAGATAAAGGCTGTGATAAACGTCCCAAGACTAGCAAGAGTCGGGATAACGCCTCGACGTCTCAGCATGCGCAGTTGAAACGCCATCGTCGAGAGCAAATGCGCCGTATAGAGCTGATCTGCGTCATACCCTGCGTCAGGTCGTGGCTGGGGCCGGAAGAGACCATAGACGAGGGCCGTGTAGAACTTGTCGTCTTCGGGGAGTTCAAACTGGCCCAGGCAGCTCAAGACGTAGAAGGCGTCTTTGCCCAAGGTGCCTTTTGACTTTGCCATACGATGACAATGCCTTATCTGCCGCACGTTCCAGATGGTGTGTGTCAGGGCCGTCTGGGGAGAGCCGGCCCAGTTTAGCACTGCTTTGATGGTTCTGGTGAATTTGTGGTGGTGGATCGAGTCGTAGGGCAGGTTGAAGACGATGGCCAGGGGGAAGATCCATGTTGTTACCATCTCAAGAGTCGACCTGGTGGTCACTGAATCGGTGCGACCTTCACAGATCTCCAGACATCCTGCTCCATGTTATCAACAGATCCTGTCAAGGTGGCGTAAACAAGGGAGCGAATAGTATCGCAACTTACCGTCATAGTTGAGAGCAATGGGGCGCTCACCCTTCAACCCTGTGATTGGTTTGGTCCAGAAATACTTGAAAACGGTCTCGTTGTCGATCCCACCCTTTGTTGCGTTTCCGATCAAGATGGCTTCCAGCTTATCCCAGCAGGTTGCGTATCCGTAGTCTTGAGCACTCACAGCGACAACGCAGGCGAGAATGATGAAGCAGTAGATGAGCCAGAGCGGAAGATACATGTTTGCAGTTGTTCGTTCATCTTGTCAAACAGCGAGTCAACCAGCTTATAAACGCCTCCTGCGTAGTCGCACGAGAGGCGACACGGCGGCACGCACACCTGTCGCTCAGCCGCAAGGCGAAGTTGGCCCCTTACAGTGCAGCTGGTCCAGTATCTATTGCACTTTATACACCCGCACCTGCGACGAGCCGATGGGAAGGGGCCAGCGGGATTCCAGACGATTGTTTGCTAAATATTGCGGCTGAAAATGTCCCAGATAAGAGACGCCAACTAGACAGAAATGTAAAAACTACGCAAACTGTCTCATATTGACTATGAAGTGTGACTGTTTGTGCCCTTGAAGCAGCACAAAGGCGTCGGAACGCTCGGCTTTGAGCCGCCGCGCCTGATAAGGAGGTGACACAAAGGGAGGCACCTGTATAAATAGCTGCGTTAAAAACGAGGCTGCATATTATAAGCGCCGGATGTTCGCATACCCGTAGGCATAGCACAGGCGTGTCAACGAATGCCTACAGCCTGATCTGGGTAATGACACTCTTGTGCAGACGCCACCCCCAATTACCCCTGAAATTCCCTGTAAACAAGGCATATGAGGCGATCTAGCCGTTGTTTGTGCCGATAGCTGGCCGAGAGAAATGGGCTGGGAGCTTGGCAGCCCTGAAATCACAGCTGTGTGTCTTGTTTGGTTTTCTCACAGGTTTAGTAATAGGAGGCCTCTTTCAACCTCTTGGAAACTCCCTGTCCAAGATAATGTTGCTAATGACGGTTTGTCAAGGCAGTGAGGTATAGGTTTGCCTGCATAGACAGATATTGAGATTGGTTTACGAAATGGCAACTAGAGCTAGACTGGCATATACTATAGTTCATCCTCTCACTCAATACTCATTCCTATTTCAGAAACTACGCAATGTCAATGATGGCCTTGGCAGCAGTCCCCGACATGAGGATGCCGCTCCGGGTGTAAAGCCGAATCTACATGTAAACATTTCGGCCACCTACCGGCAATATTGTTTTGCACTTGAGTTGTATCATTCTGAGAAACACAACAGACTATATTTTCAGCAACTCCATCTTAGATAACAACATTTCCAACAACTATACCCCTTTCGACTTCGATCCCCCTATATGCATCTCGAAAAACACCCCTCCACAACCTCTCAGATGCCGTTGCTCGCCAGAACCTCCATATCATCCTTCCGAAGCATGATGATAACCTCAAGCACCTCATCCCCCGATCTCTTCCTCGGCATAACAATACCAACACCATCAGCCTCAGAGTGCGGCGCCCTGACAAACTCTGGCTTCTCAAGACCCGCGCCAAAGTCCAGCTCGTACAGGCCGAGATCAGCCCAGCTCGTGAGCGTAAAGTCGCGCGAGGAGAAGAGATCCCAGCCGGGGAAGACCATCCGGTAGTCGTCCACCTTTTCTGCGAGGCTATAGATCTCGGCGATGTGGCGCGAGTTGACCTTGGTTGGCGACTGGGACTCGGCGACAGCGTCGCAGACCTTGGCCAGCTTCTGGACAAAGTCTCCATCAGAAGACGTGTTCAGGTTCGAAACTTCCGTCTTCGCCAGCGAGTAGAGAATGTTGTTCCCAAAGTAAGGATTTTCAGCCGTAGAGAATCCCTCGCCCAGACGTCGTCGACCGTTCACAGCCATGGCAAGTCGGCTCGACTCGCCCTCCAGAGCAGAGTTGCGCTGAGCCCGCGCACGAGTGATGGCGAACCAGATGAGGGCAGAGACCACGGTGTTGGTGGTAGGGGTGGCCGACACGATGCCCGCCAGCTGCTCCTTGATGGCGTTGATCCGAGCAATAGGGATCGTAAACACCTTTGACGTACAGGGCGAAAACTCAGTCGGAAACGCGGGGGGTGCGCTCGAGTGCTCGGGGTGCGCCGCAAAGATCTCAGCAGTCGATTGAGTCAACACAGCAGACAAGTCGTCGGAGAGGACTTCAGAGAGACGGGTGAATCTGTCAAGACCTAGCTTCTCGCTAGCCGGCTCGACTCCCGCGAGGGTCTGAACTTAGAGCTTCACAACTTGAGCGAATCCAGCGGCATCAACCACATTGTGATGGATCGAGATGAACGATCTCACGCCCTGCTTGTCGGCGAACTGAAAGACGGACGCGCCAAAGATGGGAGCCCCTGAGCTGAAGGCAGCATCGTCCATCATAGCGGCCACCGGCATGGCATCCGCAGGGACGGCCGAGGGTGGCATGACATCCTCAGCAACGCTGGCGTAGGAAGCATCGATGACTCCCTTGTCCTGGATGACAGGAACGGCATCATCCTCACTCCATCGGATCTCGAGGCCGGGGACTTCATGGCCCTCTCGCGCTCTGGTTGTCGGAAAGATCCGGCCAGACAGCCAGGGCAGCTGCTTCGAGAGACTCGCGATGCCATCCTGAAGTCGTGCAGAGATGGTGGCAGTTGATTCGGTGGTTCGGAAGGAGAGGACAGCCCCGACATAGGTTCTCGGCATGAGGGTGTCGAGGGGAGTCAAGGGCTCAATGTGCCGAGTGGAGGCCATTTTGTCGAGTTCTGTATTGTGGTAGTAGGATAAGATGTGATAATGTTCTGGTGAGTTGACTCCCAAGATGGTGCGGCCACCGGTTTTATATGTGGTTTCAAGACCGTTGGTTCTGCATGAAGTTATACGGACCCACGACAGCAAACGGGCACGGGGTTTGCTAACAGCCCGAAGTTTAGAGGTATCGGCCACTCGGCTGAGGCAAGACTAGAGGGCGCTAGGATCCATCACTCGATCATTTCTGACATTCTCGCGGTGCATCCTAGAAGCCTAGGATAGGCAACAAGTGTTGAAAGCCCCTTGCCCGACAAAGTGGGCGCGGGGCGATCGAGTCAAGCTCGTACATGTCCGGAACGTGTTAGTCGCATCGACCACCAAGCTCGTGTGTATCCCGAATGGGGTTGATGAATACAATTGATAGAAAACTACGCCAAGGCAGTGAGTAATGGGTATCTAAACACGAGCGACCGTATCATATGCGTAGCAAATCCAAATCAAATGTCGGTCAGCAGTTGGCTGACCATGCTCCTTGTGTGCTTCACCAACGACACACAATGCGGTTCCTTGTCCTTCATCTGATGAGGGAGCCGGCACGCTATCCCAGAGGTGACCGGAAGACTTCCCGAGTGCCAGCCCTGTTGACGATCCTCCATGAGTTGCAGCATAGTAGTAAACGAAGGCGACATTGAATGCGTCGTGCCAAATATTTCAGCCTTGATGGCCTTTTTCGCGATACTCTGCCAGTCCAGGGGATCTAGGCTCAGCGGGAATCCTGGGGGTGTGTTGCCATTCTGAGACGTCTGCTCATACTTTTCGCCCTCGCTGATGAATAAAAGCTTGGACTCGTTCCCCTCCTGAGCACGCTGTGTCTCATCCTCGACCGATTTCACAATCTTCTTGTACCCCTCCGCAATAGAAATAATCAACGTGTTGAGAAGCTGAGCATTCTGCATCGCCCAGAGAAACTTGGTCGGACACACTTGACACTGTATGATGCCGCAAGCGTTGGCTGTGAGATCCCGCAGAAGCGATAGCCGTGCCGCAAAGGGCAAATTGTCCGCTTTCCGAACCTCTTCCAAAGATAAATAGAGGTTGGCTAGACAGGCGCAGGTCTGCTGTCCAGGATCTGTCTCGACCGCCAACAGTTTAGGGTCCACGTTGGTCTCGCATCTGGGTTCGTCAGCAGCGGGTCATCAAGGTAGGAAGAGGCCGACATACCCCCATGATACCACATCAGAGGCCAATTCGCTCGGAGGTTGTAGGCATGGATCAAAGCCAACCGGCTCCAGCTCACTTCCGTTCTCGCTGGAGACGCTCTTTGAAAGTGTCGACGGTGACACACCGCTTGAAAGGGCTTCATTCTCGAACTGCAGCTTTCGCTTCTTGGGCCTGCCCATGGGTAACCGTGCAGAGTACTTGCAGACCTCCCCCATACCAGAACATCTTCCGCAATCTGGATATTCGCCGTCACACTTCAACTTCTTCTGTCCTAGACTCGAGTCAGTACCTATGTCTACGCGGGCAGAGGGTTATGTTAGCAGGAAGGGGGACTTGCTGCACTGATCACAAGAGGCCCTCCGGTTGGCAGGATCACGCAAGTCCGAGGCCATGATGACATAGATGAAACATCAACTAAATCGCCAGCTCTTGATGCAAAAGAGTCTCAAGTTCCTCGTCGTCAGATTAGAGATGATGATAAGCATGCTGTACGTAGTAAGCCTGGCTGCGTCGCGTCAGTCGTTGGGAATGTGGATCCGACGTTCCCGCTCCGCCACAACACACACAGAAGGGGATCCACCAAGCCCGGAACCCGGGGCTTGCATATTCCGACCGCCCAACCACCGGCGACGAAAAAAAAAATTGGCTCTGCTCGCCGATACTACTGATGAAAAAAAGTCCCCACTATCAGAGAAACTCGACATTTCTGCATCTCCAAAGACAACTTTTGCGATCGCGACAATGACGCCCTCCAAAGAACTCGTCGCCGCCGGCTCGACTGCCGTGGTCACAATTGACCCTGATCAGGTTTGTAAAACTCTCTGCGGCGCCATCCCTCATCCCTGCTAACCTTGCCGATCCAGACTCTCAAAGCCTCCAAGGCTCTCTTGGCACACATCAAGAAGGCATCCAAGCAAAAGGTCGAAGAATCTGGCAAGCGCAACCTCCTCGACGACGACGACGAGCCCCTCGAGACCCCCGTCTGGCTCACCCTCACCACCAAGCGCCACATCACCGACAAGGCCCGCCTCCAACCCGGCAAGATCATCCTCCCGCACTCGCTCAACACCGACGAGACGGCCACCATCTGCCTCATCACCGCCGAGCCCCAGCGCGCCTACAAGGAAATTGTCGCCTCGGAAGAGTTCCCCGCTGAGCTTTCCAAGCGCGTCACCCGCGTCGTCGACTTCGGTAAGCTCAAGGCAAAGTACAGCCAGTACGAGGCCCAGAGGAAGCTCTTCTCCGAGTGCGACATCTTCCTCGCCGACGACCGCATCATCAACCGGTTACCCAAGGTCCTCGGCAAGACCTTCTACAAGACCACGCTGAAGCGACCCATCCCCGTCAGCCTGCAGGCCAAGGCTCCCAAGGTCGACGGCAAGCGACAGAAGCGGGTCAAGACTGAGGGCGTCCTCAACGCTGGCACGCCCGCCGAGATCGCCAAGGAGGTTGAAAAGGCCGTCGGCGCAGCCCTCGTCAGCCTTGCGCCCACCACCAACACCGCCGTGCGAATCGGATACTCTGGTTGGACCCCCGAGCAGATTGCCGACAATGTCGACGCCGTTGTCACCGCCATGGTCGAGAGGTGGGTTCCCCAGAAGTGGCGCAACATGAGGAGCGTATACATCAAGGGCCCTGAGACGACCGCCCTGCCCATCTGGATGGCCGACGAGCTCTGGGTCGACGACAAGGATGTCATTGCCGAGGACGAGGAGGCCAAGACCCTCAAGGCTGAGAAGGCCAACATTGGCAAGAAGCGCAAGTCGCTCGAAAACACCACCGAGGAGGCCGAGTCGCCCGCCCCCAAGAAGAAGGCCAAGAAGGACAAGAAGGACGAGCAGCTGCCCGATGGCGACGACGGCAAGCTGGACAAGCAAATCTCGGACCGCAAGACCCGGTTGAGAAAGCAAAAGGCCAAGGCGAAGAAGGCCATTGACAACTGATCCATACCTTGCATTACTCGCGGCACCGGTGTTGGGGCGTTGAACGGCGGCAAAATAAGAATAGAAATATGCCTTTGCATTCATCCAATATCAATACGTATTGTCCTGTTGAATGGTATTACACGCCAACCCATGACCCTTGTTCCATAACCTTGCAATTTCACGCCCTGTTTCTCGATTTCCCCCCCGATTTATGTGCAGAATAACCCCGATAAAATCCAGAACACTCGGTAGTGGTCACTTCGGTGCAACGCTATAGCTCCTCCGCCTCAAAGTAGCCGTGTCCCGTGGGGTTCTCCATGTCAGACTTGAACGTCTTTCGCCAAGGGCCAAAGAACTCGACCGCCGTCTTGTTGAGCAGCTCTCCCATGTTCTCGAGGTGGTCACCAGGCGCCACCCGGAATCTAAGGCCACCCTTGCGGTCAAGCTCGCGCAGACCGAGCCAGTCGTCTCGGTAAAGCTTGCGGGCTCTCAATGGGATGACCTCGGTACCGTTCACCTCCTCAAACCAAGCCGACTCCTTGGGAGAAACCATTGTGTCGCTTTCAAACATCCACATGACAAAGTTAGTCAAGCTGCCAAGGTTTGCCTTGTACTTTTCGTTCTTGAGCTCGCGTTCGTTGTTGATATCGGCCAGGAAGCCGGAATGCTCGAGGTAACGTTCGTAGTCTGGGTTCTGGGGGTCACGGAAGTATTGGGCAGGGACAAGGCGCTGCTGCACGAAATTGCTCCAGACGTTGAATTTGAGGAGCGCCATAGCTCCCTTACAGATCCAGTCGTTGTCTCCGCAAATTCTGAACTTGGAGATTCCATTGTGCTGGCTACCAAAGGTGACGAGACTGCGGACCTGGGGCCAGTTGCACCGCTCGACGTAGCCGCGCAGGAACTGTCCGCCCTGGGAGATGCCGACAGCATCAATGGCCGGTGCCGTAGACAGGATTGGATGCTTGGCAAGCTCCTCGCAGACTTGTTCGATTTGGGCCGAGACGTTGCCAGTAAAGGTGGCGGTGCGATCTTGGTCGGGGTTTTGGTCGACGGCAATCACGTGGACAAATGTGCCAGGGTTGGCGGCCTCGATGAGGTCCTGCACGGCTTGCATGCTTTCACTCTTGACGTTGTCGCCGAGGCCATGCCAAATGACAACGGGAAGTGGAGTGTCATCCAGATCGTCTGTCGCGTGGGCGGGCGCGGCGTGGCCATGGCCAGCCAGAAGCCCCGAGGCCAAGCCAAGGCGGAGCAAGGAAGGGTAGAGCATGATGATGAACGATGATGAGCTCCAATGATGAATACAAAAACCAGAAGGCTCGTTAATTCGTGTGATGAGCTGCTGTGGATGCTGGAGTTGATGTTGGAGATGGAGGGTCTGCCTGGGGCCAAAGACGTCAGCTCGCGAGCTATTACCTCCACCATGGCCGCCTTCCGGAAGGCGCGGGGG
>JABFEX010001774.1:0-12308 GCA_013623515.1 Fusarium illudens
GATGGTAAAGCCGTTGCTTGGGATCCATGGTGGCTCTTCGGAAAATGAACTGATGAGTGGCAGCCCGCGGGTCGTGTGGATGCGGTTGAGTCTGAGTCTGGGTTTCCATCGCGGATATGGTCAATACGGATGTCCTTGTTCACCTGGAATGGGACTTTGCTGAGAATTCGATTTGCAGGAAATGTGCGGCAGTTAAGACAGGGAGGCGGACGGGGAGGACGGGGAGGTGGGCAGTAGATATGGGATGATGAGAGGCCGTGAGGTCGTTACAAGCACGATGGTTGCAGATGTGTTCAAGTACAACAGATGCAATGCAATGCAATGGCAGCAGCAGCAGCAGCGGCAGCGGCAGCAACAACAAGCTTGTGTCACAAGATCAACAAACCGATGTGATGATTCTGACAGGGACGCAGGTGGAGGAGGGTCTGGCTGGCGATGATCTCGCCAAGGTCGGTTGGTAGATATGCAAGACGGGACACGGAAGACAGGGAGACTTGACAATCACTCACCGGGAAGAAGAATGAGCCGCAGCAGGCGACGTTAATATGTGTCTCGAGGACTTTCTTACCCCAGAACAATCGAGGCGTCGTCCCTTGCCCCGTATGGCCACAGAGTTGCTAAGCTCAGCGTGCCTCGGCGTAAGATGTTGTCGAGCCAGCAGCGACCGGTGACGTCAATGCCACCTGATGGGGCGCGGCGTCCGGTGGACGAGAATGGGAAGAGACGAGCTACGCCGGCCGACTTCGCGACGGGGGCTGGATGTGGAGTAGAGGTTGTTGGTTGCGTGTGTGAGAGATGGATGGATGGCTCGGCAAGCAAGGTATTCGTGGACGAGATGTCTAACGGGCGTCGCATGCGTGGAACGAGGTGGACGGAGCGGGAAGTGCGCTGCAGGCGTGGTGTTGTTGTCTGGTCGTGGCACCACCACAGGGACCATACCATTTTCTGCCCGTCCCTAGTCTCTTGCAGCAGCGCAGACGACGGGAAGAGCTGGAGACTGGAGCGAGTTAGTGACAGCAGTGGAGAGGGTTCTGGACCCTTTCCCTGGGTGGGGTCAATGCCCGTCCTCCAATACCCATGTCCATGTTCGTTTCGGAGCAATTCGAAGCAGACGACAGACAGAGCATCAGGTAGATGCTGCTTGCAAGGTGCTGGATGCTGTCTCGAGGTGGGCCGATTATAGAGTCGAGAGGCCCATCATCGGGAGTTTGGGAGGGACCCCTGAACCAAAGACGGGATATTGGTGTGTTGCTACGTAGTACGGGCCCTGGACCATGGCATCTTGGACCTGGATGAGAGAGGCATGGACCAACGACAGCAGAGCCTCGGTGACAATCTCTGGAAGCTTGCCGTCATTGCCAGTCCGCTAGAGCTCCAGGTGTAGCGCAGCGAGGAGGATTGGCCTCCCACGTCTCCGTACCTTAGCGTCAAGGGCCGTCGAGTCGTGTGCTATGATCGACGCCATGCAGCGCGGGGAGCGTCTCAAGAGGCGCTGTTAGGGTGCCTCCAGCTTCTCGAGTTGGACTGGCGCTGGGGAAGGCTGCATCATTGGATGGAGAAATCGAGAGACCTGGGGTCCGATTGACTGCCCCCTCGAGCGAGTGGCTCGAGGTAGACCAGCTCTAGAAGCTGTCAAGCTGGAATTCTTGGGCAACTCTTGACGCCGTTTTCGTTTTCGCTTTTGGGGCGCCAGATGCAGCATCGGCATGGAAGTGGTCGAGATTCCTCATGGCCAGCTTCAGCTCTTGGACCATCCATCCATCCAACAGGCATCACGTCTCAAGCATGGGTGATCCAGGCAAGCTTGGCAAGCTCCCTGCAAGGCAAGCAACACCTCTGACGCTGTGGATCCGGGGAGACGGAGTCACGGGAGACCGGGGCAGAGGAAATAAAGAAGGAAGGAGGGAGCCTTGAAAGGAAGGAACCTTAGGGAAGGCAGTCTTAGCCAGCAGCAGAGAAGCAACTGCAACTGCAACCGGATGCACAGCCCTCTACGCTCCCTAGCTCTTTCCAACGTATGGTCCAGAAGTCCACACCTGCCTGTCTGTGGCAGGTGCATCGGAACTTGAGCGACCCTCTCGCCACGGCAATTTCAACATCGTCATGATCATCACCAGATCACCACGCTCTTGATGCAGCTCGATGCGCGCAACGCCCCGCAACATCGTCGATTCTTGGCCTCGCAGCTTGCTTTGTCGGTCTCCACGGGCCGGTACTGTTGTCAGTCGGCCATTTAAATGCCGTCCTTGTTGGATCATGGGACATCTGTCTGCATACAGCCTCAAAGCTTTCCTTATAATCTGCCATCAAGTTTATATTACGTTGATACTGTACGTCCGATCCCATCACGATACAAGGGTAGAATCAACTTTTCATCAGTATATTCCACACCACCCAATATTATTTCATCTGCCTGATCTTCTCATCGACAACCTGTAAGCCATTGCTTCGAACACTCTTCTGTGCTTAATCCCGTTTCACGTGTTCTGTTGTTCCCACGTTTGGCTTCCACCACCCGAGCGCTGTCACTCTGGCTGCTCGTTTCCTTGCCTGTCGTCGAGCTGCTCGTTTCTTCTCTTTCTGCAGTTGTGCTACCGCCATTGCCGAAGCTGGACTGAGAAGATGATTCTCTTTCCATTGCTGTCGTACAGTGACGACCTTTGGGTCGTACCTCATGGGCCTCCAAGCTGGAGTGTCGGCAATGGGAATAGTTTGGTCATCGGGCGTGGTGAGGGTGACTTCGGGAATTGCAAGAACTCGCTGCTTCTAGCCGTGTATCCTGGTTTGCGACTCCTGGCAAGTTGTCACCGGCCTGACTGGCTCTGCGAAAGTGCGGCCTGTCTTGCTGGGAGGCTTTCGCGGCGAATGGGTTCGTATAAAGAGCCTGGCCGAGGAGTAACCTGGCTGCACCCTTCGACTGAAAACAATGTGCTCTGGAGGCGCCATTTCGTCGAGATAGCTGCTTTCGACTTGAGATGGAAGATCGTTTTCTATAATTGGTTTCGATTACTATAAGGCCCGGAATGTTTGTTATATAGGGAGGCGGTGACGGGCTTTCAATGGATCTTGAAGAGGCTGTGGATGATGATGGTAAGTGGAAAGGACTGACAGGTGGGTGTAGCTGAGCGCTGAGTCGTCGAGTTGAAAGATGCAAATGTTTGGGGGAAGTAAATGATAAAAGAGGATTTGAATTGTTAGTCCATGAAAAAAGACAGATATCTTAGGACAAACAAATGAGAGCCATGAGAAATCAATAATGGCCCATGAATATGTTAAGTGAAAGAGTATGTTTGCTTCGTGGCAGAGTCGAACATTACGACAACGCTTCATGTGAAATTAGAGTAAACAAAATTCCAAATTGCCTTGTTTGGAAATCTGATCCATGTAGGCCACAAACGGACGAAAAGAGACAAACAAGACGATTAGAAATTAGCTTCATGTGTTCTTCACTGCCTGTTTGAGGCTGAGCAGTGCCATAGCCTCCACTTTCTCTTTCAGCTATGGTGACTGAAAGGAAAGGGTTAAATGCGAATATGGTAAATTAATCTAGGCACTAATGTATATAGATATTGTAGCTCATACTTCTCCTTTTACACCATCTTCTTCTCATCAACCATCTTCGACAGGCGAGGATTGCGAAATACACCCATATCGACATCTTCGACACCAGAAACCTGCACAGCATGGCGAACCACCAGGGAACAAGAACAAGAACAGTCCCGCAAGCCTGGACCAGCAGGATCAGCTGGATGACTCGTGAAGGCATAGAACCATCATGCCGTCCTCACACATCGATAAGAGCCGGCCCCCACCATTATTCAGTCATCAAGCTGCCCCCAGCACAACACCACATGCTCTCGATCCCGCACAAATCAGGGCCAGCATCACCACGGATCACACAGGACGCAGCGCGCGGCTAGAGGCCTCGGGTCCCCGAAATAACCGTCACCACACCCGAAAACAAGACCATGCTGCTAGAGGACGCTCCGGCGTGGAGGCGCAGAACTCGGGACGGTCATGTCAAGATGATGCGAAAGGCTTGGGAGCGAAGCGGCCTGCTCAGCCCAGCCTCGGCGGAGAAGAGGGCTACAGGCAGTGCGGCTAAGGAACGAGGACTTCACAAGCGGAAACATGAGGGCAGTTCTGGGGCAAGGGATGAGGTGAAGATGTGTCAATTCTTGAGAGAGATCCTCAAGGCTATTATGCCTGGCATGAGATCTAGATGACTACCTAGTTAAGGGTAGGAGATGTGACGCTCACGCGCTGGTACAAGCCGCGATGTAAGAGCTATCAAGGGGAAAGAAATCAAAAGCTACCAAAGGGTAGGTAGGTTCACCCAAAGATAGTATCGAGCATACCCGAAAATGAGAATTCTCGTCCAACGAAAGGAACACCGTGTGACTAGCGACGACGACGATGGCGAGATCTCGAACGAAGCGATCGGTATCTGGCCCGAGTTCTACGTCCTCTCTTGACAGTACAACCTTTATAGTCGGCAGTCAGCAAACCGTTCTTATCCCCCTGTACCCCAACCGCCGACGGCAGATTCGGGGCCTGGCGCCGCACCGGCTTCCAAGGCGGGGCGTGCCTGATCGACATTATGGTGCCCTCGGGCGTGGTGAGCATGATCTCGGGAGGCTCCCGGAAGGAAGGCCGTCTCAGGATGTTGCGGAAGAAGGACATGTCGGGCAGGGGATCGAGTGTTTGGTAGATGCGAAACATGTCTGTCGATCAAGGGGGGTGTACTTTATTTATACTTATCCTCTTGTCAGGCATCACCTTTCCCTCGGACGAGATGTTGGACATGGTTCTCACTCATCTTCTGGCGTTCGGGTGTTGGGTAGATATACAGAATGTCTTGTCCCGGCCCTTTGTTCTAAACTGCCCTGTGTTCTCGGCCGTGGTGTTGTGGTCACCATGATAATATGAACATGCCTGCATATAATTGTAAACATTACTGTTCTTGAAAATGATCATTTATTGTTCGGAGCCAAGAGGAATACTGGATGCTGGTTCTGGTTCTTGGGTTGTTCTGCTCATCTCAACCTGACAATGTGATATCGTCCAGACAGTACGGATTGATTGCAATGCTTCGCTGTGTATTATCCATTAAAAACTCTAGTTTCTGTGTCTATATGTTTTATCTAGTCCTTCCATTGTTCGCTGATGCTCGTCTCCCACCGCTGGGCAACGGCGGGATGTACGGCAGTGGAAATCTCTTCGCTGGCCGTGGCTTATTCAAAATCCTCCACATCTCCCGGATGGTTGCCCTTCGCGCTGGCAGCATGCTGTACTGGAGACTATACAAGTTCTTACGGTTGATGGGTGGCACAAACATGCCTGTCAGCAGGCAGAAAAAGACCTTTGGTGATAGATAGTGTTTCCTAATCCGGTTGGCCATTTGGAAGTACTGGTTGAACATTATTCGAAAGGTCAGAGGAATTGACTTGTTCAGGTTAGCGACAGTGATCGGATGCCACGTGGGGGGAGCATATCTGACCTTGAGATAGATGACCGAGGTAGGGGGTGGTCCATCAACGTTGTTCGTGGTATCGTGTCTATAATCGTGGGTATCTCGAAGTTCAAACCGAATACCGCCTGGCAATCTCCTTGGGTCTTTTATTCTCAACATGAGCGCAAACAGCGGAAAGTGGTTCAAGCAAGACAGGAGCGTGTCGAATCCGGCCTTGAGAGAAATGATGGCCATCCTGGCAATGGCAAAGTTGAGGTAGAAGACGGCAACGGTCGGCAGGAGGAAGAAGAGGAGGGTAAAGAGGATGGTGCCGACAAGGAGCTGATCCAAATCATAATCGCAAGAGTCGATACGATTGCGAAGAATGTTGTGCTTCTTGCCACGGAAGAGGTGGAACAAGGATCGCAGGATTGTCAGCTGCCAGTGATATATCCGCCCAGACGCCAAATAAAACGAGTAGATGTGGATAGTCAGCGTGGAGAGCATGTCCGAGAACATAGCAATGGGCATGCTTGCCCCAGCAAACGAGGAGAATCCTATGAACCACACCATCTTGGGCAGCGCCGGAGTCAGAGCCTCGATACAGCCTGACACTGTTAGTTGACGCATTCATTGCACAAACCGAAAGCCGACACTTACTAGACCAATAGTCAATGACCCACAGGAACAGATCCCCCAAGAAGGCAGCCAGCTCCCCGTTGAGCTTGAGACCGGCAGGCCAGCCCATCAACCATGATATGCTGCTCTGTAGCGCATCAACAGTGTAGGTGCGGAGCAAGTCACCAATCTGGGCCGCTACCCAGTCGGCGTTTTCTATAATATACGAGCCGAGAGCAATGCCGATGATGACGTCGTTGGCAACGAGCCACAAGCTGTTGTAGAATCGGATGTAGTCTGGATGGCTCGTGGTGACGCTCGCCCAGTTTTCCTTGCGTTGTCGCAGCGTCATGTACTGCACCGGCCAGTAACAGAACTGTTGAAGGCGTATTTCAACTTGTTGTGCTGTGGCCGAAATGTCCTTCAATGCCGCGTAGCCAGGCTTGATCCGGAACTCGAGCAACAAGAGCAGCATCTCTGTCATGACCCGGTAGCCCATGAGCGCAAGAATAAATGCATGTCGCCCGATGGGGAAGATGTACAGAGTAAACCACGTCCACAGTTGCAAGATGACATAGTTCCTCATGGTGGAAGCAGTCTCGACGACGCGCTCCGAAACACTGAGGCTGCGTCGAGGTCTCGTCCCTATCCGCCCGACATTCTTTTGCAGCGTCTTCTCGAGCTCCCAGGACCAATTGACCTGGTTGATGATTTTTGGCAAAGCTTTGTCGCGGGCAGAGGGTACTCGCTTGGAGATTGTGTGCAGTTTGAGCTTCTCGACGAGCTTGCGCCTCGCCTCTTTCATCTCGCGTTCCCGACTCTCCTCTTCTCCCTCTGGTGCTATGGTGTCGTCCAACTGCGATCCATCGTGACCAAGCGCAAGAGCAATGGGATCCAGTGATATGTATTGCATCCCCCGAGGGTAGGGTCGGTCGTAGAGGATGAGCTGAACGCTGACGGCTCTGGCGCAGGTGATTTTTGGTACTCTCGGGTTCGGCCCTATTGTCGCACAAAGCCAAGATGGATCGGCTAGACTTGGATCGGGGGCATTCGAGAGGCCGAGGACATGCATCGAGCTATGGCCGCACATGTCGTTGATCTGGCTGGCTGGATGAACCTCGCTGCGGAAGAAGGTACCAGCCTTGAGGTGGGACTCGGTGATCCTAGCCTAGAGGGTATCAGTATCAAGCTTTTCCAGTCGCGAGTTGTAACTGACGTCGACATCTTCGAGGATGGCCACGACAAGGACATCCAAGACGGAATTGCGCCATCCCACCACGACACCAGGACGATCCGACTTAGGAATGTCTGTCGGCCAGAACACTCTCATCAGCCCATCATGCTCTACCATGACAAGCGACTATGTATATCGACCGGCGCAATTCGCCTAAAAGGAACCTCGTCGTCTGAGCTGCTCTCGCGCAGAGATACCCGTCCTCGTTTCTCGTGGATGCTGGGTCCAAATTGTTAGCCCTCTCAGCGGCGTCGGGCGGGGACGGGGCGTACCAGATTCGTTTCTTTGGTGGCTAGTAGCACGGTAGGAGCGAATACGGCGAGGAAGAGAACGGTTAGGGCAGCAAAGGCCTTTGTCGCGCGCGTCTAGAATGTGTTAGTTGGGCATAAGGCCATGTGGGAGGGCGCACAAAGACTCACGACAACTCCGTTTTCCCAGGCAAAGATGGCAAGTTCATAGAGGCGAGTAACAAGGTCCCAGCGGGCGGTGATGTAGCCAGCGACGAAGATGCCGAGCGTAAGGACGGAAAAGGGGTGCATAGAAGCGCTATTGCTCGTGGCAGTACATGCCGTCCTCGTTTGGTGGCAGTTTGGGGTGAAGAAGTTGGGGGGGACTCGACTCGCCAAGCCGTGGAGGTGGGTTGCCGGCGGGACTTGCGAATGGGGTTTGTCTCTTGGCGATGGGAAGGAAAGCGGGAAGCACGTGGAAGCGAGCGAGGCTGGGAGATGGCTTCTTTCTCTAGCCGTCCGTCTGGTGATGATTCGTCAGAGTCAGTCTCCAAACCAAGCAAACAAGCAAGCAAGCAAGCAGGTCGAGTCGGGTCAAACAAATGGAACCGCCAGCTCGCTCAATGCAGAAAGAGGGTTCCATCCATGGATTGATTGGATTGGCTGCCCCTGCATCCACGAGCGAGCGAGTGAGCGAGCTACATACGTGCGCGTTGTCGTCTACCTAGCTCAAGCAACGTCGACCGCTAATTGTAGAGTCAAAAGTGGGCCGCAGAGTGTCCAATTTGAAATCACGTGCAATTGCCTGGCCGAGGGCATGGTGATGGACAGCAAGGCCAAAGGACCTGCAAATGAACTGTTTCTTGGGGGATGATGTGCAGTACGTGTGTGTAGAGCAGTGGGTATGTAGATGGGTGAGTGTATCCGAGAAATCCAACCCCGTATCCGAAAATGTTTGCAATAACCTCCACCTCTTCGGTTCCGTAACGCCGTGTTCACCAATGTAATCTGGACATAACAGACCCTTATTCTAATAGAAATGTCAGCATTCTTCAGCCAATGCTAGATTATTAGACGAGAACAAACTTTTTGACCCGAGGTGCTTCAAATCGTTCTCCTTGTTCTCCTCCCGAGCCTCCGCCACCAGCTTATCGATCCCTCGCTCCGTCAGAGCAACCTGTCCCAAGATGAGCGATTACGTGATTCCGGGCATTGGTAAACTCACCTTGAGACATTGCTGGTAGTCCTTGAAAAGCTTGGCGCATTCCTTGTTGTCTTTTTCCTGTCCCCGGAGGTACTCTGCACTCGTCAGTGTCATGCGGCGACAGTGACAACGAAAAGCATACTCTCGCTATACCATTTCAGGAAGCAGGTATCATATCGTCTGGGCGTGTCAGTTGGAGCATATCAGATAGAAACTATTCATCAAACGGCTTACTCTTTAACCTCATTGCACTCTGGAGCAAGCGAAGCTGACATGATGGCTGATGCTGACTGACAGACAGACAGACAGTGGTGTAGTTGAAGCAGGCAGAATTCCAGCGTTGGAGGTCCCGGCCGAGAGAGGACGCCAAGCCAGCCACTCCACTACTCTAAATCCGACGACAAACAAGGGGTTATTCGTATCTAGATTTTACATTGAATTGCATAAAACCGGACGTGCAACTTGATATTTTATGCTCGGATTTTAGAGGCGAAGCAAGACTCGTGACAGGCAAGCTCTTCCCCTGCTGGTCGTCGGGTGAGGAATGCTCTTGCAACTGTACTATTGAAAAAAGCCGTGATTGGCCGACGCTCAGACCCCGCTGCCCTGAGCAGACCTCCCCACAAAAATCGACCTGAGCTCAGCCAGACTCGTTCCTCGACTGGTCGCGTCTCATCAACGCGACTGCAAACCTACTAACTAGAAGATTGTGGTCACGTTTCTCCCTTCATCGCATCAACTATATTCATCCGCAACTCGCCCAGACGGAACTACGATATCTTGCCTTCAAGTCTTTTCAGCCATGGCGCCGTCAAATGACGATATTGAACAGGCGCTCCTCGACGCAACCTACCAAATCTATCGTGCCGCCCCTGACGACACCTCAGTGAACAAGGTTCGCAAGCAGGCAGAGGAGGAGCTAGGGCTAGACGACGGGTTTTTCGCAAGCGGCGAATGGAAGAAGAAGAGCAAAGATGTGATCAAAGCACGCGTAGTAGGTCATCCCAAACACCATATCATACTCCACACCCTAACACACCTGCAGGAGAAGCTCCTTGATGGATGGGTTCCGGACAGTAAAGACGGGGCCGTCTCAGATGACGAGGCTGAGAAGGGTGCGGGTGTGAAGCGTGGCTCATCAGAGATTGAGTCCCCTCAGCCGAAACCAAAACGCCAGAAGCGAGGCCCCAAGTCTAAGAAGCCCGTCAAGAAGGTGGAATCCGAAACGAGCGAGCTGAGTGAGTTGGGCGAACTCAGCGAACTCAGCGGACTCAGCGAGGAGGAAAAACCTCAGAAGAAGAAGCCAGCGCCGGCGAAGCCCAAGACCAAGGCCAAGGCTAAGACCAAGGCCAAGACCAAGACCAAGGCAGTCGTCTCCGACGATGAAGATGTCGACATGGAATCTGACAGTGGAAAACCTGCACCGGATGACGAAGACGAAGAGAAAAAGGCCCAGAATGGCGAAGCAGCCACAGAGGAGCAGGGCGCTTCTGCATCGCAAGAAACACCGGGCGACGACGAAAAACCAACTACGAATGAGAACGGTGACGACAAGCCAGTAGTTGACGAGGAAGAAGAATACTCGGATGTGATCGACGAGCCCGTTAAGCCCAAGCGCAAGAGAAAGGACAAGAAGGAGCCTGCCAGCAAGCCAGCCAAAGCCCCCAAGGCCCCCAAGGCCGCCAGCAAGAAGAGCTCGACGGCCGAAGACCCCGACACAGAAGAGATCAAGAGGCTTCAGTCTCACCTTATCAAATGCGGCGTCCGTAAGCTGTGGCATAACGAGCTCAAAAAGCACGGCGACGACTCGAGGGCCAAGATCCGTCACCTCAAGAAGATGCTCGCCGAGGTCGGCATGGACGGTCGCTTCTCTGAGGCCAAGGCCCGCGAGATCAAGGAGAGGCGAGAACTCATGGCCGAAGCCGAGTCGGCGCAGGAGATGAATGCCCTCTGGGGCGTTGCGAGTCGAGGCCGGGCGAGCCGCAGCAAGAGCAAGAATGCAAAGGCCATTGAGAGCGAGGGTAGCGACGCTGCTGGTGGGGACAATGCCGAGGGAGAAGAAGAAGAAGCGGAAGACACATACGCCGCCAGAAGAAAGAGGGCGCGTGCCGATCTGGCCTTTTTGGGGGATGACAGTGACTCCGACTGAGGTTTGGTCAGGTACTTGCTTTCGTATCACTCTCATGGCGTTGAGCGATATCCACAGGTCGAGGTTCAGGGGTGACGAGATGTATCATGACGGCTCTGTACACTACAAAATGCAGCAATTCAGGGGCTACCTCAAGGGTTGGTTTCCAATTTTCTCATAATACCTAGCTAGGCGTTCATAAAATCGTGCTTATCCAATAGTCTTTTTTCTTTTTCTTTTTTATCCTACAACATGTCCAACTTAGTCCGCCCAGGCCTTGTACACGATCCTGGCGCCGTACGTGTCCCCCTTCTTGAGCAGGACCATGTTCTTCCACTCGGGGACGTTGGCGGCGTTGACGTAGCGCGCGGGCTCGCAGCAGAAGCCGCTGCGCGATCCCCGGGCAGCCTTGTCGCCGACGGCGGGCACGTCGATGCCGGAGCCCGTGTAGACCTGGAAGGTGGGCTCGGTGCTCAGGACGTCGAGGTGGACGCCGGAGCCGGCGTGGTGGGCCCGGAGGTTGAGGGCCAGGGGCTCGGAGCGGGTGTCGAGGGGCACCGACGCGGCGTCCGTGTTGAGGACGAAGCAGTGGTCGATGTTGGGCTCCTGGGCGCCCAGGAGNNCGCCGTCGACGAGCTTGGCCTCGTAGTCCATGGCAAGGATGGTGACGTCCTTTCCGTCGACCTTTTGGGTGCCTGTGGTGTAGATGACGGTCACCTCGACGGTGCCGGGGTATCCCTCGTCGCCGTCCTCGCTGGTGAGGGTAAAGGCAACGCTCTCGCCGCCCTCGAGGCCCTCGACGCCGGGGACCTCGCGGGTGCCGACGGGCTTGGGGCCGTCCCAGACGCGCTTGCTCCAGCCGACGTGGCCGCCGTGGAGGTGATTGGGGCCATTGTTTGCAGCGAGGGAGTACTCCTTGCCGCCGTTGAGGCTGTCGATGCGAGCGCCCTTGATGCGGTTGGCAACGCGGCCGACGGTAACGCCAAAGAAGGGCGAGTTGTGCTTCTCATAGTCTTCCTGGGTGGCGAAGCCCTGGACGATGTTGATGCCCTTTACGACCAGGGACTGGACGATGGCGCCGAGGGGCAGGAAGGAGATGGGAGCGTCGGCCATGATTGAATGATATCACTTGAGGAGGGGTGATGGTGGTGGTGGGGGTTATGATACGAGGGGGGACGGGATGCGTGTGTATTTATGCTTCTTGCTTCCACCAGTAAGTACAGAGATAGATAAATAGAAGAGAGGAAAGGAGAGAGATCTCCCGGTGATCTGAGATGCGGTGAGGTTTTAACCACTCGGTCTGCAACACCGGCTGCGCGGCGGTGGTGGTACCTTGGGAGGACTGGAGGGGGATAAATGCGAAGCTGGACCCATCATGACTCTCGGAATTCAGGCTAAACTGCCATTGGGGACATGACCCGTGGGGGATGGATGGAAAAGCTGTT
>JABFEX010001776.1:0-22607 GCA_013623515.1 Fusarium illudens
CAGTCAGGCTGCCCCCATGGCCCCCGCTCAGGCTCCCCGGCCGACTTACACCCGCATGGCTCGCCGACATCTGTCGATCGAGTCATTGCGCGCGTACGGGGTTGAGTTCGATCTCGATGATGTATGTATCCCTTGTTCATTCTGCTTTATACCAGGCCTCGAACTAACACGGTCTCTAGGATCCCGAGTATGTCTTGATTAAACGTTGGGTGCCCGAGTGGGAACAGGATGAGCTGTGGAAGCACACCAAGTATATCCGCCAGAAACGCGGCAAGATGTTGATGATCGAGGAGAAGAAGCACGGCAGAGATGACCCAGAGTTTGAGTGGGTGCGGAAGAAGAATGACAAGCGCGAGCGTCGTAGAAGCAAGTCGCCGTCGCTCTTGATGTATTTGGCTGGGGCACGCCCAGCTTAAACTTGGAAACCTGGATTGGGAGTGAGTTGCGTTGTTTTTTGTACATGCAGTTTCCTGAGCGCTAGCCATCTAAGTTTATATATATATGAGGCGAGTTGTTGTTACAGTTGTTGTACAAAATCGAATCACCTGGTCCCGGCCCGACGAATCAATTCTTCATAGACAGTCCATGCCAATGCCGAACTCATCGCCTTCCGGCTCATACGCAATGCAAGACCATCCCAGAGCGAGCGAACACCTTCTTGCGCCACCATTCTATACCAAGCATGCCAAATATTCCTATACTCCTGTGGTTGTAACTGAATGCGTGTCTTAACCGCGTCGAAGGGGTTGGAGACAACCGAGCATGCTCCGCCGGCGAGCATGGCTGAGGTGAAGTTGACCGAACTAGCAAGAGTGGCCTGCATCTTGGTCGGACCGTCACCAGACTTTGTTGCCAAAGACCCAAGCCGCGACTTCAGCATCTCATAAAATAGCACATACATTCCAGCGTAAGGTGCATCTCGGAGTGCCGTGGCGCCGAACCCTGAAAAGAAGCCACGCCAGCCATCTATCCGCCGAATATCGAGGGCTGCAGATGCGAGGGACGGATACGAGTAAAGGCTCGATTCAAAGCGAACCTTGATGACAGTCAAAGGCATCATTACAAAGCCAGCAAAGGTCCTCGCGATCGCACCTGATACGAGATTGCCCGAGTTTGTAAGCGAGGGCAAGACAGATGAGCCACTCTGAGTCTGGAGACGGGGTCCGAGGATGCCCGTCCGCAGAGCGTGCTGGCGAATAGCATTGAGTGAAGTGAAGTAAAGGGCTGAGCCGAAGCCCGTTCGCAGGGCAGATGGAACGGTGCCTCTCCAGAGAGACTGCACTAGGCTTGAGGACTTCCTGATGTCGCGTAGCGTGGCGGTGAGTGATGAGCCCCCAGACTGCTGAACCCGGGTCTTGAGTAGGTCTAGAGGCTGAAGGAGGACTGCAGAGGCAACTCCGGAGCCGAGGCCGGAGACGAAATGGCGAGCTGGGTAGTCATGTCAGGAAAAAAGCGACGAGACAGATCGGGGCCGATGAGCACCGGGCGTGCCGGTCGCCATTGGGCCTCGGTGGAAGGCATACCTGAGTTTGCTGGCCGTGAGGCCCGTTGCTCAGTCATTGGTAAGGATGCAGCGGTATCATTGTGCTGTGCTGGGGCACTTGCAATTGTGAGGCCCATGGCTAGTCGCAGACTCCGGCCACATGTCGGGGAACTGATTGTGACGTGAGAGGATGAAATCGGGTCAGAAGTGTCAGGCCCCGTTTCCTGAGTTCGCCCCGCTTTGTTGCATCGGGCACGTGTATATTGCATTTGGAGCTTGGCCCAGAAGACGACTCTCAACTCGCGACACTAGCATGGCTGCCTCGATAGTCGCCTATGACTGATTCAAGGCGCCCAGCAAGAAGGCGATGTCGCTTGACCAGCTCAACCCACTCATCGACGCCAATCGTGGCGAGTAGCATCCCGAAATCAGCCCCCAGTCTCCCGAGACTCCCGGCACAGTAGAGCACCTGCGTCAGAATGCTCTCCCTTGATGTCTGGTCCTTAACCGTGGGAAGGTAGATGCGCAGAGTCTCGACGAGCATCTCAACGAGGTGCAGGGGGAATGTGGCCATCGGCGACGGCAACAATCGCAAGGGATCGGCATCGCTTTCGGCTGGTGAGGCAAAACTCGAGCTTATGCTCTTGAAGACGGAGACTATACTGAAGCTATGTTCACGGAAGATCTCGATGAACCTTTTGAGGTAGCGCTCAGTCTGTTGCCCACCAGACCATGAGCTGGCTGACTTGTCCTGTCGAAGGCGTTCCTCGTCGGCAAGATCTCTAAGCGGTTCAAGCGCTTCCAGGGTCGTCAAAAGCGTGGCCAAGCGACAGACCAAGAAGACAGCGGGAAGGGCATCCTCAGTCGGTGTATCCGAAGCCAGGTCTGGGACGATGCGCTTCAGCCAGCCTATTGTCCGAACAGCAGCAGCCAGCTTGAGATTGGGCGCCTTCAGTGTGCCGACGAGATCAGCCGCCATCTGTCGAATGGCCGCGTCCGCCTCCTCCAGGACTGAAGTGACGAGGGGCGAGTCTGGGTAGAGAGATGCCAGGCGCCGGACATGGGCATAGAGCTCGAGGGTAGACGAATGGTTGACGGGGGCGGTCGAGACAGCGGATGAAAGAAGGAGGGGCATTTCCATCACATCGACGAGGCGCTCCGAGTTTCGAAGGAGCAGCAGGGCCTGTTTTCTTCGCGCCAGCAACTTGCTCTCACTCGCCTTACCGAAGGCTGACGAGAAGTGCTCTGCCTGCGTGTCGAGACGAGGCACGGCTTGGACCAGATCGGAAGCCCGCTGAGCTAGGATGGGCAGCGACTGTCTTAACGTAGCATGGCTCGCTGCCGACTCGACGACGGGTTTATGAGATCGCTTTGAAAGGGCCTGGACAGCCAGGAGAAGGGAGTGGGACGTCTGGGAAAGGACCTGAGGCTCGGAGGTTTGCAAAAAGTCCGACTGCTGTTCTGCAAGGTACGTCAGATACCCCAATGCGCTGGGGTCAGTCTGTTGCTCGGGAGCGAGCAGGTCTCGCAGCGCCTCAGCCATGATGGCCAAAGGGGTGTGTGATCGCTGGGCTGATGGGCGGATCAGAAAGCCGGATAACGCGACCACGTGGAGTCGATCTCCGTCCGAAATATGCGTGCCAGATCCGTTCAGTCGCGGCGAGTTGATGGACCAGTGTAGCGAGCGTGTGTTGCGTCCGTCGTGATTGTATCGGGTGCTCTAAACGAGTGAGGTGGCAGCTGGCAGCTGGGCTGAACGGGACCTGGTGGGGTGGCAGGAAGACGGCTGGCACACTGCCACATCAGGTAGGTCCCCTGATTACCTAAGGCTGGATCTGCTTCCCCAACATTGACTCATTGCGTAGTTCAAACCTATTGCGGACTAGAGGAACGGCCGCCGCTACCTAGAAAGGTTGGGGATGGGTACGAATACTGAAATAAGCTCCGAGATGGCTTGCTGCACGCACCTGTACCCGTGCCTTTCCCACGTGAGGGTTCCCCAACAGACGTGACCCTTCATCTTTTTATACAGGCAGGCTGCCCGTTTCTGAGGCGCATTGCCGCGTCGCATTGTTCTACCTCTTCCTCTCTTTATCCCAGATTCTCCCTCTTCCCTCGACCTACCCCTCTCAACCCCGACTCCGACCGCTTTTGCGCCCCCGATTGCGACCAAATCTCACGATGAAAGACCCATTCTTCCTCCCGCCCGTGCCTTGGCTGGCGGAGAAAGCACAGCCCTGGGCCGACTTCTTCGATCTTCCTTCGCTGCCGCTGCATATTCACGAGGTTCTGGCTGCCGCCCTCCTATACTCGGTCGTCTTCTGGCCAATTTCGCCATGGGTGTCCAATCTGCTGGCCCCGGACCACTACTCCAAGCTCCCTCGAAAGCGACGACTAAACTGGGATGCCCACGTTGTTTCCATGGTGCAGAGCATCCTCATCAATGGCCTTGCAATTTGGGTCATGTTCACCGATAACGAGATCAAGAATATGACTTGGGAGGAGCGAATCTGGGGTTATACTGGTGCCGCCGGCTTCATCCAGGCCCTTGCAGCTGGCTACTTCCTTTGGGATTTGATCGTAACCAGCCTCAACCTCGATGTTTTTGGCCTGGGAACACTGGCGCATGCCGTCGCTGCCTTGTTGGTGTACTCTCTGGGTTTTGTATGTCTTCCAGAACTTGCCGTATTTCTTCACTCGTGCGCTAACAAACATTCATTTCAGCGCCCATTTCTCAACTACTATGCCTGCGTTTTTATCCTCTGGGAACTATCAACTCCCTTCCTCAACGTTCACTGGTTCATGGACAAGGTGGGCATGACGGGGACACGCGCCCAGCTATACAATGGCCTCATGCTCCTCTTCACCTTTTTCTCCTGCCGACTTGTGTACGGAACCTATGCGTCCTTCTGTGTCCTCAAAGACGTGTGGGCCGGCATCAACGCACATCCCAATGTCGAGGCGCTCACGGCACAGACAATGACATTCGCACACCAAGACTCAACGGTGCCTATGTGGATTGGTGTGGCGTACCTTGCCAGTAACATCACGCTCAACAGTCTCAATTTCTACTGGTTCTTCATGATGATCCGGGCCGTTCGCAAGCGTTTCGAGCCCTCATCAGACTCGCAGGAGAAAATCCCCGACGCCCCAGTGACCGAGGCCGAGGTCGATCTTTCTTCTGTGGGAACGGGAGCAGCCAAGCTTTCTGGTGGACGACGTCGCAAGGCTTGAGTCCGTCCTCCATGATGATTCCATCTTCATAGATCGCCTGATCTCGTTGCAAGCACACCCATTTCTGGTTACTTTCTTGGCTTGGTTGCTTAGATTCCTGGAAGCTTAGTGCTTAGGCTGCTATCTTGGCACGATCAATCGAGTTGCGGGATTGCCTACTGATCTACCTACGTCGTTGGCACTTGGTTAGATGTCATGCATGCTTGTATCATCCTTCCCTCAAGGATATGTTTGGTCAGTTCTGGAGCCAGGTGGTATTTTTTATCCCCGTCCGCTATGATTTGCGTCGTGAGTTAAGGGATGGAGAGGGCATCGAGTCGTCCTCGACACGATCGTGCGCCGAATTTTTCGCGGGGCGTCGGTCGCTCTATCAGCAGGCTCGCGCCTTTGCATTCGCTCACGGCAGTGCTTAGACAGATAGATTAGTATAATTAGAAGAGACCGAGTCAGGCTGCTCTGAGCCGGTCATTGATATAGTATTACCATCGTCATACACACAACTTCTAGAGGGTTTACCTGACAAAGACTAGATATGCATACAAGATGTGAAGAAACATGTCCAAAGCAATCGCCAACCATGACCAATAGCGCGCCGCCAACAACTAAATGCTACGTATAGGCTTCCACGAGATCAGAATCCGAATGGGTTCTGTGGGGCTACAGGCGGGGTTAGCAGAGAATGTGGCCAGACGAAAGACGATATAACTTACTCGCTTGTGCCAAGTTGGCTCTTCGTCCGGTTGGCTGAGGAGCAAGCTTCTTGGGCTCATTTGATACACCAAAGCGGACTGGAGGGGCTGGACCGGTTTGCTGTGGCTGCAGAGGCTGGGGGGTCATCGTGTTGTTCATGCCACCCATACCAGTAACCTGGGGTGGCAAGCCAGGCATGCCAGGCATGCCCGTTCGCTGGGGTTCAAGGGCCGGTGGCAAATAGCTGTTTATGCCTCCAGGAGGGGCTCCGTACATAGACTGCGTGGCCGAAAACGACGGCTGGAAGCCTGTGGGTTGAGGTTGCATCGATGGGAACTGGTTTGGCCCCTGCATTCCAGTCATCATTGGCTGCATGAACTGCCCGGCACCAGTAGGGAAGGGCATCATGCCAGGGCCTTGGGGTCCAGGGAATCCGGTCATGGCAGGCTGCATCTGAGCGGTATATTGCTGCTGCAGGCGAGCCTGGGTTATGTCGTTGAGACTCTGGCCAGGGGGCGCCACCTGCCCCTGCAAAGCGCCTGTCATCTGGGGTACCATCGGCGGGGGAGCAAATCCACTCGGCTGAGCTGTTTGCGGGGCTGACAGAGGCCGTTGAGGTGGTGGAGGCACAAGAGCCGCCTGATTCACTAATGCCTGCGGTGGAGCAGGACGTTGCCGGGCTTGTGCGACTGACGTGAAGAAGGACGGGGTTGCGCCACCGAGGGGTTGCGTTGCAGACATCGACGGTGCTGTTTGCTCAGGGACAACCTCCACCCTTGCGGTTGGAGGCGTGGGCTCCGTCTTTGTAGGCTCGAGCGGTGCTGACAAGAGCGATAGCTCCTGCATAGAACCCGTCAAGGCCTGGGTTGGAGGAGGTGAGGCTGACGATGGTTCCGAGGCAGGCTTCGGGTTAGATACGACTGGAGGTTGCGGCTGTGGCTGCGGTGGCAGCTGTTGCTTGCTGGGCTTGACGTCCCAAGCATCATCGTCGAACCCTGAAGAAACCGCCTGGCGAGGTTCGGGACTCTTATTCACCGGGCTGGTTGGTGTTGGCGACTTCGCATCCTCGTCAGCAGCCTTAGGAGCATCTGGCTTGGAGAAAGCGTTGGCATCAACGACATCGCTTGTCTGAACCGCCGGTGCAGGTCGACCCTTGCGAGTGTTGTTTCGCAGTGCACCTCCAGGTCCAGAGAACAAACCTCCAGAGCCGCCCTCGCCATCTGCTCCCTCCGCAAAGCTGACATTCCTCTTCCCGCCGCGCGTACGGCCATACTTGGCGTCCAAGTAGCGGAGAACTTTGATGATGTCGCCTTCACGGAGGCCAAGAGCTCGTAGGGTGCTTGCATCGACATCGGACAGTACGCTCTCGTCCATTGAGTCTTTGATAAACGCTTGAGCGTAGCGCTCACACAATCCTACTGCAACCTCGCAGGACAAGAAGAACTGGAACCAGTCGTAGTCGGACTTTGGGGTTTTATCGATGGTAACGCCAGCAGTGGTGCTGGGCTCGGAGGACGACTTCTTCTCCGCGGTCCTAGCTCGCTTGACATCTGCCAGTGGCTTATCGTCTTCCAAAGAAATGCCTGTCGAGCTTTCAACGTACTCGAGGTCTTCGCGAGACATTTTGGTGATAGGAACAGCAATCTTGACGCCGTTCATCTTGTGCAGGTGAATTTTGCCGTCCTTGAGGCCCAGGAACTGGGCTTCGACGCTGAAGGATCGGGATCGATCAGTCCAGGTTCGCACCTTGGACGAGTCTGGTTCTGGAAGGTTAGCATTTGAGGGAAACCCAGCAAAGTAAACGAAAAGTGGCGAGGGTGGACACTCACTGGGCTTGGACCGTGGCTGGCTGCTGCCATCGCCTCGTCCATTTTCTCGACGGCTCCGCTGTTGTCCCGAATTACTACCATTCTCTCTCGCCATGAGGCTACTACCTCGTTTGGGAAGAGGCATTCCCGGTCCTACCTGCTGAGGTTCTTTGCTCGCCTTGATGGCCTCCTTGGTCAATCTGATTTCTTCGAGGCGATTTTGCTCGACGATGGCCCTGGCAGGGTTGGTGCCAGCGGACGATGACGCGATAGTACCGGTTATCTCGACGTAACTGCTTGGGACGACACCTTCCTTGCCATTCTTCAGCCGGCGGACTTGCCACCACTCTTCGCTCTTGGTGTTATCAACGACAATGACTTCATCGCCCACGGCGACAGTCACCTCATCATCTCCTTGGGCCATGAAGTCGTAGAGAATCTGGCCCTTCTTTTGGCCACCACCACTGCTGCCCTGCGTGCCCGCCATGATCACCTCGCGAAGTCCTTCGGCACGTACGGCTCCGGCCAGCTCACCCAACATACTGACAATCTCCTCGGCAGTGTCCTTGGCTCCTGCGTGGAAGTCGACGCTCTTGCTTGGACGGACAAGCTCCATGAAGACATGTTTCCCCTCCCGCGAATAATGTGTCATACGGTCGGCAGTCCACTCCTGTGAAGGCCCATCCGAAGCATGCTCGGGCGCAACCAATATCACCCCGGTCAAGAGATTAACCCCCAGAGTAGTCGGCATCTTCTTTTTCTTGCCCATAATCGAGATCATCTCGTTGATGTTGTACAAGTGGAAACCACCAGGGGTACGCTCGACATCTTGACGTCGATTGGGATCCTGGTGGAAGTGGACATTAACTGGAGAAGCCGGTTGGTCATAAGTCGGAGACGGCGAAGCTGGGGCACGCGGTCGGGCAGGGAGAGCAGGGGATCGGACTGGCTCATCGTCGGATTCTGGGGGCTCGCTGAACGTAACGGCAGCGCGAGGAGGTTTCGGAGGAGCTGCGGCCTGTTGAGAGGCTGCACGGGCATGCATGACGCCCGCGAGAGCAGCGGCAGGAGTCGGCGGGGCGGGTGCAGTGCTGCTCGGTAGGTCCGGAGATGCCGTCTCAGGCTCGGGCTCTGGCACTGGGGCAGGTTGCGGCCTCGTAGGTAGAGCCGGGGGAGGGGGAGGCAACGACCGTGCTGGGGACTCTTCAGAGCCGCCGAGCTCGATGTAATTAGACGGAACGAAGCCATACTCGCCGTCGAGGCCAGTCAGGATCCAGTCAGGGTCCGATGTATCGTACACCTCAAGCTGGGCGTCTTCAGGGAATGAGAGCTCCTCGTCCGTCTGACGCGTATAATCGTAAAGGGCGCGGGCGTGCTCTACAGGTCGGGCCTTTGGAGAAGGAAAGAAAGGAGATCAGTATCATCGTGATGGTTCATGAATGTGAAAGCCAGTCGAGGCCAGCTCACCTGTTCAACGTAGTTGTTCGGCACAAGTCCCGTCGGCTCGTCCTCATCGTCGGCTCCAGCCTTCTTCTTTGCCTTCCACCAGCCATCGTCGCCATTCTTTTCGAGGACGTAGAGCAGGTCACCGTCGTTGATTCCGAGCTCGCCCTCGGCCTGAGGCGCGTAGTCGTAGACGGCCCGGTACACCCCCAGAAACCCCATGTCGGAAAGTCGTCGTGAATCGGCTCAGTAGGCTGCACCGCGGCCGGATGTGCCTCGAGAAGGAATCCGTTGGGAATTTGCTAACGAGCAAAGCGAGGGGAAGAGGGGGACGAGCAGAAGCGGAACGATGCGATGCGATGCGATGCGAAGTGACGCAGTGCGTCGTTTGTCTGAGGAGTGAGCAATGGCTAGGTAGGTATGGACCGACCCGACGCACCTTCCCCCTACCAAGTTCGAGAACCTGAGCCTCCTGGACAAGTACGTAGTTAGGTAGGTGCCTACCTATTTAGGCATAGTGGAAGCGTGGGTCAGTTGGTGTGGAATTGGCGCCGTTTGCGCACGCCGTGATATACTTAATTCGTCCCTGTGTGGGTGTGGATTTTCCGTCACCCCCTTATTTTGGCAGCATTTTCTCCATTGCTTCGGTGACGACGGGAGGGTGGTTGGGCTTCCACCCAAGGTCGAACCCTGGAACTCCACTGGATCCCCCGCAAGCAGGTCCAACGTCAGCTCCCGTCCATCGGCCCCCTCCAGAAAATGGATTGCACATGGCAGCCTCAGCCACATGCTTTCGTCAACATCGCCGCCGTCTCACCAACTTGCTGACTTGTGTTTTCGGCACCTAAGGTAGGTGATGCAAGGCAAACGAAGCAAGTGCCATGTACGGGAAAATAAACTTGCCATACCAAGTCTTCGAAATGAGTTTATCCGGTCATGAAAGCAAGGAAAGACACCTAACACAACTGCCCGCATGTGTAATTAGGTAGTTATCACTTCGCAGGAGCCCGAAGTACCCTACTTCTTTGCGTGATAATCTGCAACTTTTAGCATCTTATTCCAGGCCTCTGTCCCCAAGACATAAATCACGGTCACACATTCTTTGTAATCTGACACTGGGGGCAATGCTCGTCAAACCTTCCACAGTATTGCCTGGAATCCCCAAGTCATTCGACAGCTCAGCCTGGCAGGTTGCGAACCTAGCCCTTCGTCTCGCTCAAGAGACTCCTACCCAAAATGCTACAGTATGTGCAGCACAAGCCCAGACGCGGTGTACTCATCTTCTACACACATACTTCACCTACGCATTCAAGAGAGTTGAAAAACTATCGGTTTCGAAATCCAGGCCTAGGGGCCGATTTACCAAGAAAGACCCATTCTACAGTTCCCATCCGTACCTATCCGATCAAAGTCTTTAAAGCGTTACCGTCTATATAGTCCCATCGTGTCAATCCAGCCTGTACCAAACTCACATGACTACGAACCTATCCAGTGTGCCTTGTGCGAGGCACCAGCCCAATGACGTCCAATCAGGATGTATCGGGCCCAAAAACGTCGTCAGACGTGGTCTGGCCCTCATTGGCTTGGCCCAGGCTGCGAAGGCTACCAGTGCGATGTCCTCGCGTGAAGATGCCTGGGAACATCCGCGGGTCGCTTCCCGAGAGGTGAAGATCTGCCATGGCATCGCTAGTCCAGGTCTGGTCTCGACCAGTCGATAATCCAGTGGGTGACCCTACGGATGCGGCATGATAGCTGGGCGCCGATGGGGAAGCCTCGACGTTCGCGGGCTCATCACCAGAGGGAAGACCCATGCCGGTGGGCTGCCCGGCCATGTACACTGCTGACTCCGACATCTTACTATCAGTGCCAGCAGGTTGGGCCGAGAGCTCACTGTTAGCATTGTAGGTGACATATTTCGCTAGCCTAGAAGGTAAAAAGGGTCAGCACCAAGGAGAGCATCAAGAGACCAAGACTGCAACTTACACCTCTCTCTCCTGCATTAGCGTGAAGTGTCGGAACTCTTCCCGTCGATCCGGAACGTTTGTCTTGACCATGGTATTGCCTTCTTTACCCGGCTTGTCGCAGCCCAGCCCCAGCCACTGCTCCTTGACAGACAACTCGTAGCCACTTTGCTTGACCGAGTTCTTCGCCAGCTCGCACATGTCGACGGGACTAAGCTTGTAGATCTGCGCAGCCACTGCATATTCCTCAATGAGAGGCTCTTTTGTGAATGCAAACTGCAGCGGATCATCCGTAGAGAGTGACACGTTCAGGCCTCGCTTGAAATACTGGTGGAAAGGGTTCCGTTCATAAGCCAAAAACAAAGCATTGTTGCTGAGCGGCGACATGGCGATGCCAATCTGTTCCAGATAGAACATGTACTGTAGAAGAGGCACCTTACGAAGGAGCAATCCGTGGCTGATGCTGTGACAGCAAAGGGCAGCGACAGCCAGATGCTCACTGTCGCCAGCCTCTCCACAGTGAGGTCGTAGGACAAGCGTGTTGAAACCACGCTTTTGGCGCCAATAGTTCAAGGATGCCAGGTTAGAATAGAGGTAGTAGATCCAATAGCTGTAGGGCGGGTTCTGCTTCGTGTCCCAGACCTTTGGCACGGGGAACTTCTTGAAGAGGCGTCGTTCAACCTTGCTCTCGTCGTCGACACTGTCAAAGCCAATCACCCTCTGGAGGAAGATGTGTAGCTTTGGGTGGCTTGAGGGGTCCTTGGTAGCCTCAAAAAGGGGCTGGAAAACATTCTTGACCACCTGCTCAAACGTCTCCATCAAGCCACTAGCTTTGTAGACGTCGTAGAGACGAGGGATCTGAATCAGCCAGCGGACGTTGTGCGAGAAGAGCTTGTTGTCAACTACCCAAGCAGCAAGCTTGTCCCACTCGTCAATGGACTTGCCATAGATTGAGATTCGCCACTCAACCATCTGGTACTTGCTCGACTCGAGGTCAGAAATGACCTCTTTGGTGATCTCAGCCAAGTACCGGCCGTGAATGAAGTTGTCCGTCTTGAGAAAGATGGTACGGAGACGAGACTCGCCGATCGGGTTGTACTTAAGGTTGAACTTGTCAAATCGGTGGAATGAATCGGTATGAGCCTATGAAAGTCAGCCGTGCATCTCCAAACAGCTAGATCTCCGGGAACGATTAACTCACGTGCATATCAAGAGTGTCAATGCTCAGGTCATAGGCAGTCAAGTTGATACTGGAAAACACCTCGGCCAGGGTGAGATGTTTTCCGTCACGGAATAGTACCACCTCGTTGGGGAACTTCTTCATCTTGCTCTTGATAAAGCGCAACAGGTGCTTCTGGTTCATGCATGCCGAGTGGTGAACGTGAGTATCGACCTTTCGAACATTGTAGAAATCTCGATGAGGCACCTTCTTGCTGTCGGCCGTTTCTTGATACTCGTTCAGGAGGACATAGAGGTTGAACTTGCCTTCAAGATACTGGAGGCGTCTGAATGCGAAACTCTTGCTGGGGCCGTCAGAGGAGACGTCCAAGATATCGTCCAGATCCATGTAGAACTCCCTGATTGTAGGGACTCTGATCGAAGGCTCCTGGGCGCCACGCTCAAACACTTGGTAGACCCCACTATCATCCAGCTTGTAGGTGAGCCCATCATCGCCGGGCAGGGGCATCAAATCGACAATGTCGAAGTCTTCACCAATATCTTCGCCTGGTCTCCGCCTCCGCGCCGTTCGCTTGCTATCTCGAGTCTCTGGCCGTGATTGACCGCCCAGTGACCCAGTTGCCTCCTTGTTTCCGTTCAATCCGGCGTTCTCTTGACCAGGAATATGCTCTGCAGCACCAGCCGAATGCTGTGCACGCTGCTGCCACGCAGGCTCGGGCGGGGGAGGATAAATGTCAAATTCCGGGTCATCTTTGGGATTGTCGTCCGGTCCTTGCATAGAAAGCGCAACGTATTTGCGTCTGAGGTCCAAAATCCTTTGGATGTTCTTGGAGATGGCACTAAGCTCGGCAGTGATGTGGGGTTCGGTATCGAAGAGACCTCCAGCGGGCAGCCCAGAACTAGGGCCGTCTGCAAGTCGTGGGTCCTGCGCTCCAGTACCAGCTCTAGTAGGAGGCACCGAAGGGTGGCTAGGAGGATAAGGTGCAGGCTGGGGCTCAATCCTGGTGGGCGATTGTGTAATCGCTGAAGGGTCGATAGCAGGAGCTGGCATATCCAATCTAGGCGCAAAGGAATCGACGCGACGACCATTGGAGTCTAGAACCAGAGAATCGGCGCCATATTCAGTCGCAGGACGAGAGCTTGAGGTAAGAAAGGGACTCTGAGGTATCGACTGGCTGCCCGCACCACCACCGCTTCGCAGATCGGTCTTGTTTCGGTGGTAGAAGAATTTCGCGTCCGTCTGGCTCATCTGGCGCTCAGCGACGGGATCGTAGAAGGTCGTTCTCTTAGGAAGGTCTCGTAGCAGCATCCCGTCTTCGAGGTCATCGTCGTCGTCGTTGTGGTCGCCGTGCGAACCAGCTTCGGACGCTGCTTGCTCGTCGGAGGCGCCATGGCCAGTCGCACCAGAGTCCCGAGCCTCCTCGCCCTCTTCATCCGACTCACGGGTTCGTACGTCGAGAGCCGCGGATTCGCTTTCTTCGAAAATGGCGCCGCCTGGAGCAATTATTTGGTCAGAGAAGCCGTCAATTGCAGCAAGTTGGAAGCAAAGGGAGACCAAAGTGTTGAGTGTGGTGTAGGTGGTAGAAGAGGGGCAGAGGAGCTACGTACCAGGCATGATGATCTTGCACGGTGAGCAAATCCAACCTTGTTGAGAGAAGATGATGCACTTTTGTGACCCGGATTGTTTCGCGAAGGGGAATAAATAATCCTCGGACAGTCCGAGTTTGATTGTCGGAGACGGGACGGCACGAAAGAGGAGGTCTTTGAGGAGGCGTGCAAGTAAGAAGTAAGGCAGTGAGACAAGGTATGACGGTGTGACACCCAGAACAAGGCGGGATGTGGGACAGGGTGTCGGTGCAATGCCCGCCGCGGGTGGGGCGGGGCTCGGAGCTCCAGCGGACTAGGCCTTTTGAGGTATCTGCTTCGGTACTGGAGACTTTAAACTCCATTGTTCTTTCCAGCCCAAGGAGGTGGCGCGCAACGGTTGGTAAAGTCTTTGCGCAGTATTTTGAACATATTTTGTTAATAATATCCCATCTTTAGTTCCCAAATGAGTGCTTGCGCTTTACCTAGGTATCTCCCGGCCTTTTTCTTCTTCAACAAACACCATGGGCAAGGTCAACGATTCAGTGAAGAACACTCTTTGCTCCAGCGATGCTCGCCTACAATTACACCATCCAGCTTCCAAGGATACTCAATGAAAGCCTCACTCTCGGTAGCTAGAATACGGAACAAGGCTTTCGCTCCGACTGGATAATAATTGCCACCTAGGCCAGGAGGCAGTGTAACTCTTCCGCTTCTTCCAAAATGAGGCCCAAAGTCGCCAGCAATTACAGGGCTCCCGGGTATGTCACGCGTTACACACGAACCCTCGATATGCCGGGCTCGAGCGTTCCAAACCATCACATGGTCACACGCCCTCGCTAGTGCATGCGACACGTTGTCGGGGATCCTTCTAGTCTTCCAGGACAACGTTGTTAGTGGTAGGGTGATCGACAGTTCGGTAATACGGACTCTCTTCCGAGAACCAGGACCATCCCGGACACAAGACAACACCACTGTATTGTCTTAGCCACCTCGAATGATTCGGAATCTGGCTACTAGCCTGCCGTGGGGGTACTCCGGGTTAGGTTCCCCGGAATAGGGCCCAAAGCCTGGGTAACAAGATCTCTCATGCGAACTCATGCCCTGACTTGAAGCGAGACAGGGAGGGCTACTGAACTTGGTCAAGGATATGATCACGAGATTCAGGGGAAGACCCGAGATTCCCAACACTCAGGCGTCCACATGACATGCTGTTTAAGGAGAACGTAGTCATAAACGTCTGGCCTCCGTTCAGAATGTTGCCTTGAGGGCTCCCAAGGTGGTCGACCTCTGGCCGCCAATCAGGTCCCATTCCCATTACATTCCGAGTATCAAGAAATCAAAGCAGTCTCGGTTCAAGTCCAGTATCCCACTACGCTCGCCTCTTCATTCGATGCATATATGAGGAGGGCGGGTCGGTAGACGATGAGAGAATGCCGGGTAGGTTCTTCCTCAGTGTAGAACATACTGATGAGATCAAGAATGGGTACATTGGAGTCCCAGCTGGATACCCAATGGTCACTACTGGGCAAACACTCTTCAAGTTACAGTGTCTTGTGTACCACAGGCACGGTGGCTTCAATCTCAAGTCTCAATATACCGGTGACTATGTTCTCTCAGGAAAGATAACGCCCGACTCAATACCCCCATTCATCAACCCAACTCTCATCTGCCCCTTTCCTCCTCTATTGGCCCTGAAATAGTAAGGAACGAATACCAGGTCCTGCGGTGCGGCAGAGTCTCCTTCAGCGTCGAGGGAAACGCGAGCGGAAATAGATTGCTTCCAACATTTGCTCTGCAAGGCCACATAATCTTCTCCAGTCTTCTCATCTGCCACCCTCTTCTCAACCACTTTCGAGTCTGTTCGAAGAAAGACATCCTTGAAGTGGTTTGTCTCCCATGGGTTGTCAGCATCTTCGACGCAGTACACAATTGGCCCACGAGCGAGGGTCAGGGTCCGCTGATTCGTGTATGGGTGAGGCGAGATGTATCGAGGCTCGAAGCCGAGGACCTCAAGAGAGAATGAAGGGTTCTCAGAAATATAAGCCGGGTCCAGGCAGATGTATCCCTTTTCGACTTTGGCTGTGCCTGGCTGCGGAGATGGGGTCAAGACGTACGCCCCCTTTGACCATTCTGGAAGCCGTAGCCGGACAACGACCCGTAGAGGCGATGGAGCTGAAAGCTGAAAGTCCACCTTGCCCTCCCATGGCCAGTTGGACCTCTGTTGAAGGGTAACAGGCGATCCATTGGCATCGAAGGAAAGCTGAGCACCAGTGTACAAGTGCACATTGACGAAGACATCATCTGCCTCGGAACCATAATCCCACAGATAGCCCCCCAGACTACCAAAGAGTCTGGTCAGATTAGGAGGGCAGCAAGCGCACCAGAACCACTCTTCGCGCGCGCTCTTGTCAGCTTCGGAGCTCGCCAGCTGATTGACATACGTAAATGCCTTTCCATCAAGGCTCATGGCAGTCATGACGTTGTTGTACAGGCACAACTCCATAATGTCGGCATAGTGGGCGTCGAGGTCGAGATGCAGGATCCGCTCGGCGAGCATCATGACGGCGATGGAAGCGCAGGTCTCGGCATAGCAGCCGCCATCATCTGTCCCTTGAGGTAGGAAGTAGTCGATACCGAATCCTTCCCACTGCTTGATGGCGCCGATGCCTCCTGTCACGTACATCTTCTTGTCGACCATGTTGTTCCACAGCCTGTACAAGGCTACAGACCAATCTTCTGCATCGGGGATGGACCGGCCGTCTTCTTTTGAGAGGTGAAGCATATCGGCAACAGCAGTAAGGAGGTAGGTGGCCCGGACAGAATGTCCCTCGATGGTCTTTTGCTCCGTGATAGGGGCATGTGCCTGGCAGTACCAAAGGGCACCGTTTTCTGGGTAGGAGTCAGGTCGAAGCCATGGACTCTCTCCTCTCCTCTCCCTCTCCCATTCATAATAATGCTTGCCATCCTCTCCCTTTGGATTTCCTCGTTCTGTCAGAAAGTACTGCGCCAGTTCAAAGGCGTCAGTACTTCCAATTGTTGCGTAGAGGCGAAACAGAGCAAGCTCAATCTCAGGATGGCCGGGGTATCCCTTCCGCTGGCCCTCACCAGAGCCGAATTGCTTTCGTATGAGGCCTACATACTTTTCAATTGGCTCGATGAGTAGGTTGTTGTCATAATAGCCTTTGTGGGCGATTGCAGCCTCGATGAGATGACCGGCGTTGTACCTATCATCATCAGTGAGGAACAGTCACAGAGGTAAATGTCACTGAACAACTTACATCTCATGCATGTCCCTCAGATTCGACCACCGTTTCTCAGGCTCGACCACGGTATAATGGACGTTCAAGTAACCGTCTTCCTGCTGAGCCGCTCTAATCATCTTCACAAGCTCACAGACCGTGTTATCAATCTCGGCATCATACTCATCTGCGAGGAAGTAGCAGGCCCCTTCAATCCATTTGGCAATATCGCTATCCCAGAATAGATGAAACGGCACCGGCCACATGGACTTGTCCTCATAGATGGGATGCCACTTGAGCTTGAAGCAATCATATCGGCCAGTTGACCGCAGCTGCTCCAGCTGTGCGTGGACCGTGGTGCGGGAGACAGTCTGTCGTCTCCTGGAAAGGACTGAGTCGCCCTTGAAGGTTGTCTGGCGGAAGGTGACCTGTGGATGAGACATGTTGGGTCAGGCCTGAAGCTTCTGGGCTGAAGATGAAGAGCGAGGCGATGAACGACCTGATTGCAAGTCGTTCATTGCCCCCCTCATATACTTCTATTGTGATAACACCAATGCCTCATACCTCATACGTCAGGGTGGAATTACGCCGCCGTATCGCCCAATGTCCTGATCGAGTCCCCCGCGTTCGAAGTCGGTTGGCGATCCCGATAAGCGCTCGAATAACATCGTTCATACTCGGACATTTATCAGAAGGATCACAAATCCCCAACCCCGCAGCTGCATCGAGTCAAACTATTCGTTGAAACCGGGCCCTGGGATCGCGGTATCTTAGATCCGAGCCTGCTGTCACTCTTATTTTTGGGTGTAGTCGGGAAGCCACGCCGTCTTGTTGCGCTCACTGGCTGTTTGTTGGCCCAGGCAGACAGGCATGTTTCGGTACCTTGTTCCGATGTAATGGTATCATAACGCCATAGATACTCTATCTATTCTAGTTCCTTATCGTCTCTCCAGTTATCCGTGAGGAAGTAACACGAGGCATGGCTTCTACATGAGATGTCAACTCTCACAACGAGTACGGAGTAACTCGTTGAGCTTTCCAGGCATGATTAGCCACACGTCTACCTTCTCAATCCTCTAGCATGTTTCTGTTAAGCCAAGAACACCACATCTACACCCCAATGGTGATTCACAATGCAGATATACAAATACATGGCGAGTTACTTAACTCGCCTTTTGTGTTCGCTCCTGGGTTGCATTTTCCACCTCTGGCTTCTTTCGCGAGCCCACTGAGTAAAGGCCACCGGCGCTAAACACGATGATGGCGCCAAGCAGTGTTCCCGGAGCAAGCCTGTTACCGAACAGCCAGATGCTCAGGAGGAGACTGACAAGCTTCCGAATGTTGAGAACAATGGTGACAGTCAGTGCGGTGGAGACGGCTGCCAGTAGGTTGACTCCGCGAATGCAGGCATATTGAGTCAAGACGTTGGTGATGAGATAGACGATTTGGCTGGGAACCGGGAACGACTTGGTGGCTATGCTTAGGAGACCGGGCAGCTGAATGGGAGTGCTCGTCATGAGATGGGCAAATGTGCGCGCCATCGAGGGGGCAAACGGCAGGAACAGGGGCAGAGAAAGAGCATGAGAGTAGAACAGGTTCTCTCTCCACTGCGGGCCATACTTGGCATAGGTCGCCTCCGTGTAGAGACCCATGATGGCTGAGAGCACCTGAGCAACGAAGAGGATCACGAGGCCAGTACTGAAAGCTGGGCGTCCGGAACTCTCTGCAACTCCCTTTCCCTAAATTCAGGCAACGTTAGAAGAGCAAGGGTTTAGCTGAGTGGAGGTCGAAGGGCTCACCTTGGCTTGTGCATCCGACCAGGCAGCCAGGATGACACCCATTGTCAACAAGACGACAGCGACAACCTGGGTGCGTGAGTATCTCTTGCCATAGAGATAGCCTGCAGCCATGGTTGTGATGCTACCGCCGGATCTGAGAATGATGTGGACCGGCACTGAGATGTCATAGCTGAAGGCATGGTTGTTGAGGACGTTGATGGTGAAGAACAGGACGATGTTGACCATCCAGCGGCTCAAGGGAACCTTGTTGGGTGCAATGAAGAAACGACTGCTCCTGTCAAACTGGGCGATAAATCCTGTCACGGCGACGAAGAAGAATTGAACAAAGGTCAACAGGGTTCCTGAGTCAAATGTGTTAGTGAGGAGACGTTGTAGTCACGTCTCATATGAGACAATATGAGGTTGTGCGGAAATGCTCGTACCACTCGAAGGTTCAAAACTACATCAAGTCAGCGACAGCATCTCATATTAAACCTTCACAACTCACTTGACGATGGCCTCAAGCGCGTAGACCTAGAAGGAATAAATCGTAGGTCAGTTTCTGGCATTGAGGGAGGCAGGGGTTAAGCAGCAAGCAAGGGCTGCATGATGAGCTGGCCAGGCAGTGAGTGACATACGTTGGAGCAGCACCCTCCAAAAATCAGACACAGCATCACGGCAACCGTCAGCAACGACGGCCCGACCTCGCTGGCCATCAGCCTGGCAAAGCGCTGGGCGATCGACGACGCTGACGCTGGCGCTGACCCTGTCTCCGAGTCGCCGCTGGGCTCGCGTGAGGCGGTGCCGCCGCGGCTCAAGCCTTGGAGGGCCGTCATGTCGGGCGTCCGCTTGCGGAGAATGTGTGAAGACATGAGGCTTGCTTCCCGTTTCGGTGGCCTTGGGAGGGAAGGGGATAAAGTACAGATCGGGTTTCCCTCGGCGGGTGTTGGCTGCAGACAGGGAGAGACTGAGTCGATTGTCGATGTTGCCCTTGTGTCTTCATGCAAGAAAGCCATACGGGAAGATGGCATGGGGGTGTCAGCCTGCCTCCCGCGCCATGTATCGGTACCACGCCACTCGTCGGTTTGAGGGCCGCTGGCAGGGGTCATCCAGTACCCTGTACTCGCTAGCGTGTCTCGCCCCAGTCCAACACTATGAATAGTGCCAGGGACAGCCCTTTGGCGCATTCTTGGAAGCTGACAGTTCCCGAGCCTCCGGGGTTGGTTGATGACCAGGACTCGTGTCCATGATGCACATCCAGGATTGGTCTAGCATCAGTCCGAGACACCCCGATAATCACACAGAAACCTGCTTTCAAGAATAAGCATGCAACGGGCACATTCACTGGGTACCTTGGTATTACATCGAGTCGGAGCACCCACTGACTGCCCCATCCCTTGACACTCGACGGCCGAGTCCATCATGACAATGCTCTTCTATTTCAACTTGACCGTGAGTGGCATTTCTTTGATTCTCAAATGATCTCTTTGCGCTTTCTGCTACACCTGGCGACCAAACGCCGACCCATGCACCCATGCATTCGTTCACCTCCATACCAAGTGGCTCTTCCCACATCCACCCGTCCGTCTGCCCCATGCTCTCAGTAGGTTCCTTTGCCTACATCTCTGCATCCTCCGCTTTAGGGCCACATCCAAGGGGCCTCTTCAGCTTTCTTTCTTGCGCGTGGCTTCGCTCCAAGCAGTGCTGGCGCTGTGCTTTAGCTTCTTCTAAGCATAGTAGGCTGCATTGATCCGTATCACCTTGCCCTGCATCGACGAGATGCCATGTCGTGCCCAAGCAGAACTAGGTCAGTCCCATCACGAAGGTGGCGGAGGCGCCCATATCCTTGCTGCTTTGCTTTGTCTTCCGCTCCCCCGCCACGCCAACTTCCTCACTTAATTGCCCTTGCGAGATGAACGCCGCTGTCATGGTCTAGAGTGCCGAGAAGACAAAGAGCTGCACCGCAATGTTAGCCGCCGTTCGTTGTCTCTGAGCTCCATCTCAATATTTGTACTCACATTGTTCGTAGCTGCAATCGCAATACTGTCCTCAAACGGATGCCAGCTCATGTGCAGAATCTTCTTGTTGAAATCGATCTGGTCCGCATCTGTCTCCTTACGCATCCGCTGACCTTGACCGCCGGGGCTACCCGCCCTGGAGCCGCCCTTCTTGCCGTTGGTCGCAGTCGGGCTTGTCGACGCATTGATCGGTGTAGGGACTCCAACCTTCTTGGCCTTGAAGGCCGACTTATCCGCTTGGAGGACGACCTCTACCTCCTTGTCAGGGTCTGAGGGGTAGATCATGAAGTTATTGTTGTAGCTGCCCGTCATGACATTCTTGGCATCTCCCGAGAAGACCACCTCGAACTTGTCGAATATGCTGTCATTCTCGTAGGTGTCACACAACCGTGGGCGAAGATGCTCGTGGATCGGTATCGTCTTGACCGGCTGTCGCTCCATGTTGATGTCCCAGATCTTGACGGTGAGGTAGTCGCGGGACAGGATGTATCGGCCATCGTGCGAGAATCGCACGTCGGAGATGGAGGAGATGATTTCGGAAAAGAACGAGCGTGATGAAGGGTCCTCCTCTTGCTCGAATACTAGGGCTAGGGGTCAGAACATGGCCGGCTACCAGATATCATGGATGGGGTGCACAAACACTTCGCGTGCTGGTCGCACAGAGCGCTCTGCCGCATGTCGGCGAGCTTGATGGTGCCCTTTGAGCTCGCATACATGAACCAGTTGCAGCTCTTGGGGTGAAACTCGGCAGCTGTGATGACTTCGGTGAGCTCCTCCATGTTGGCAGGCTTGATATCAACAATGTTGAAGCTCTGCTCCTGGATGTTAAGGTTCCACAGGTTGATACGCAAATCATCACTGCTGATGAAGGTCTCTCCATCGCTGTTCACCGAGATGCTGTTGATGTGGTAGGCGTGTGCGTTGGCGTATGTTCGGCGTGGCACGGCGGCAACAACCGTATCGTGATGTGTGAGGCGAGGAAGCTTTAGATCGGCGGCATCCCTGAACCGATGGGCAGGAAGCGGCCTTGGAGCGCCACCTCCGCCGGCCAGACTGCCAGGCGTGACATCGTGAGAGAGGTTGTTCTCGGCTACAACCTTGAGCGACTTCTCAAAGACTTTCCACAGCTTGATCGTCTTGTCATTGGTGGACAACAAGTAGTGGGAGGCGTTTTGTCGCCGGCACCACTTTATCTTGTTGATCTTCTCTTCGATCTCCAGGGACTTTAAATAGTCGAATTCGGGCTCGTGCGACTGAAACTCGGTGTGGAATTTGTACTCGCAGGTTTTTTTCTGCGTGGGGAGTCAGCGACGACAAGAGGATGCGCGACACCAGGCGCGGGAGACTCGCAAAGGCGTCGACTAATGGATGGTGACATACCGTCTCGTTGCGTTCGAAGAGCACTACTCTACCTCCCTTGTCGCCCGTAGCGAGATAATTTCCGGTATGGTCGAACTCAACCGTCGAGATGATATCAGCTGCAGCAGGGGGGGGGACAGCGGTCAGCATGTCAAGGTCGAGCGAGGGCGGGATTGTGGGGGAGCAAGGAGATGGCATACCTTCGGTGATGTCTTCAACATCGCCCTTGTCACCAAAGCACCTGCAGACGAAAGCTCAGCATTAAATAAAAACAAGGCGCGGAACGCGGGAAGGGGCCAGAGAGAAGGCAACGTACTGCGTGAACTTCCACGTGGGCGAGTTCGCGTCGCTATCAACCATTTTGGTGAGCAGCGAGGGCGGGGATTAGGAGGGGTTGCGGACGAAGATCGAGGGAGGGAAAGGTAAGAATCGAAGTGAACTGTGGGAATGGCGGGCCAGGGAGGAGGTGAAGATGAACCGCAACCGGGAATTTGGATATGATGGGAGCTCCTGGCGCGGGCGATGCGAAGGGAGATGGATGGATGCAAGCTGTGGTGGCACACGCCAGGTCTTGCGGTGGGCGGATGATGGATGGGCGGTGGTGTCGTTTTCGATATCGTCTTTTTGTCGGCGCCGGAGTGGGGTCCAGCTAGATATCGCCGCCGTGGGAATGCCGTCGTCCAAAAGATGTTTCGTCAAGCGGCGGGGAGTGGTGATCGGGGTTCGGTCGGGGGGAGGACGACGGTGGATGATGTCGACAGGTCGGCAGGCGTCCGAGGCTGGAGGCTGAAGGAGGTGGTAACAGGAGCAGTGGTGGTGGTGGTGGTG
>JABFEX010001778.1:0-12941 GCA_013623515.1 Fusarium illudens
GAGGGGGAGTGGACCTGGGAGGCAGGGTAGGTGGTTGTGAACTCGCGGGCCAGGTCGGCCAGGTAGGTGAAGGCGAGCTTGCGCGGGTACGAGGCGGCGCAGATGGCGAGGAAGACGACGTCCGAGTCGATGAGGTAGTGGAGGGTGTGGGCGCTCGTCTCGATGGAGGCCTGCGACTCCGAGTTGCGGGTGAGCTTGCGGAGGACCTGGCGGACGTTTTGCTTGGTCTCTGCGAGGGACGCTTCGGCCTGGGGAGAGAGGGTTTGAGCGTCGGGGTTTGTAGTAGGTCATGATGGGGAGGAGTTATACCTGTTCGTCGTCGACCGAGGCGCAGAGCATGAGGCCTGTGAGAGTTAGCCATGTCGCGCTTAAGCTGTAGCATCAAGTATCCCACCATCTAGCCTCGATATTTGCGTCGAGTAAATCATGTTGAAGTGTATGTATGGAGGAACAAAGGGGGTAAAAGGTTGGTTGCGACGTCGTCAAGGTGGTCCTCGAATCGATACCTACAACTACGTGTCAAGAAGCCGAGGCGAGTAACGTAGGATGACGTCGTCGGCCAGCACAGGCAGAAATTCCCCCGCGCTTAAAGGAAAAAAGTGAGTCAAAGAGGAATTGCTGAAGCCTGATTTCAAAAGGTCGAGACTCTGTAGACTTTTTTGTCTTGTAGGATTCGTAGACTTTTGGTGAGTTTGGTTCGTGAGTTGACGGCCGTGTTAACTGCGGGTGGAGCTCTCGCGCATGGATGCTGGTTTCAGGGATCAGAGTTTCTGGGTGCTGATTAGATAACGGGCTTGGCATGCGAGGTTACCACGTCTTTGGGACATGGAGTGTTCATCATTGTTCACGATTTTAAGTGCATATATGCATGTGTAAGTATTACGAGTTCTATAGTTGTTTTCAAGTGGTATCCCGTTAGAAAAGGATATTTGTTGCGTGGTCGGCCACAAAAGATGCCGCTTGCATCTCCTTACACTCCGTCTTCCACCCTTCAAGTTGGGTCAACCATTTGGCGACACTGTGGTGATAATTGTCACAAAATTATAGAATACCCATACAAGCTTCGTCTTTCTTCTCTTAATCTTCAGTTTTTATTTCCCTTTATTCCATAGAATCCAATGTCAAGTCCGTTTGAGAAAACTGCCCAGCCAAGCGCCGTAGTAGGACAGCTGTGTTTCATCAACTCAACTTAAAGCACATTTCCAAGGTCATTCATTATATGTCATATTCATAATCAACCTCATACCCCCTTTTCGTCAAATCTCATCCTCCTCGTCATCAAAGTCATCCTCTCTCCCCATCTCATACAGAATCCTCCCTCCCTCTCCAGCTCCTATATCCGTCTGCGCATCAAAGTAGGGCAACACGATACCCTCGCGGTCCTTGCGCTGCTTCTCGGTCAACCCGAGATTAAACGTGCTCTCGGGCTCCTCTTCACCTTCGCCCATCTCGCCGCCGTCTGTTGTTGTCGTGAACATGGGGTGGTCCGTCAGCAAGCAGACCTTGCCGAGTACGGGTGATGCAGATGATTCCTTGGAGACGACGATGAACTTTTCTGAGACGCTTCTTCCGCTTCTTCGGCGTAGTTCCATGTGCACGACAACACCGTTGCTTTCTTCGTTCCGGCCCTTTCCCTTCTCTCCGAGACCGACAAGGACACCCTCGCGATCCTCATTCAGGCCCCATTCTGGCTCCTGGATGCTGCGGTTCCGGGCCTTTTGCCGCTCAATCTCTTGATAAAGACTCGAAAGTCTCAGGATGGCCGTTGCGAGGTGGCACAGCACTGTGAACGGATGGGGTTCGTACTCGCTGAATGACCTAGGTAGCACAACAGGCACGTCGTCGTGGTATGTGGCAACAATAGACACCGCAGGTGTGATGATGCTCGACAAAAAGCTCGCGAGGGACTGGGGTGCAGCAGCAGCCAGAGCATTAAGAGAATCGACTATCACGACAGCTCCTGGAAGAAGAAGAAAATGTCAGACAAAATGGTCGCCAGTCCTGGTTCTTGGCTTACTCTGCGTGGGCTTTCCCTTGTCGACCAGCGGGTTAAACGCAGGGTAGTGAGTCATCAGCTCCTTGCGAACAGATTGGAGATCCCTCCCTGCGGCCTTGATGAAGACGTCTGCATCCCGGGGCTTCTTGAGCGTTGTCAACGACAGGAATATCACTTGTGTCTTTGCGATCTGCGGCTATTAGTCACTTGTGTCCCGCTTCCACAGACGAAACTCACCTTGGCGCGAGATACAAACTCGTTCAGAATAGGCCGCGCCGGCTGCTCGAGGTTGTCAATGACAAGAGTAAGGGGGCTTGCGCCGTCGCGGAGGTTCAGCAGCTTCTGCAAAAGCAGCAGGCTGTGTGATCGGGCGTGAATGTTTGAGGTTGGTGCCATGGTTGAGGTTGGCGCGGGGCTGCCGCGAGGGGAGTGTTGAGCAGCGTTAAAGGATAAAGATTACACGAGTTGAGAAGTCGACGGGATTTGTTTAATGGTTTGAGTGAGTGTCCTGCCAAAGTTGACCAAGTCGTGTAAAAGTAATAAGAAACTCAAACCGCAGAGCAAGACTGAGGTTTGTGGTGGATGCCTTGAAAATTCAGTGGGTCTGTGTTCCAACCACAAACTCACGTTTCTCTCCGTCATGAAGATACCTAGAACCAGGATAAAAGGGCATTTTCAGAAGATGCTGGTGGTTGGGGGTATTGTTTCGTCTGGTGATATCATGTTTTTTTCCGTTTGAATCGTCATGGTACAATCCTTTCATCAGACAAGCTCGTCCTCTGTAGTCTCACCATCGACGTCCATCCTTGAACCTTTTTGCTGCCCAACGGTAACCGTTTGTTCCTTGTCCTTCCCATTTCCCACCTGCAATTCATCTACGCCATTTTCGTTGCTGGCACCATCGCGTCGATCTGATGTGACATCCTCCATCTTGGTGTCCACGCTCTTGTCATCTCCGTCCGCCACTGCATCTATTGTGGCATCACTATCATGTCCAGAGCTGGCAGATCCCCGGCGTGTCTTGAGCTCTGGCGGTAGCTCAACATCCCAGTCGTTGATGAACTTGTTGTCGAGGTACTCGTCGTAATCACCCGCCTTGCGCCGCTCGTGGGCTGCCCATGCCTCCGCCAGCCACTCGGGGTCATGTCGCCCCTGCTCGATGTGCTCCGTGTACGCGGCGCAGTCGTAGCGGAAGCTGTCGTCGTTCATGAGCGATGCAAGGTCGGGGCATGCCTCTGCGCCAGAACCGAGGATGTGCTGGGAGTCGGGAAATAAGGCAAGGATTTCTGCCTTTTCTTCTTGGTCGAGGACATCCCAGGCCATTGGATTCGACAAGATGCTCTGCGCCTAGGTATCAGCAAACCGTCGTCGCGAAAGAGTGAGACGCCTTACTCGGAGATCGGCCGAGGCCAGAGGTGACTTGGGGTCAGTCAGGATATTATCAGCGTCCCATTTTGACTTTCTAGGCGCTTTCTTAACGACAACCCTTTTCTTGCCGTTCTTTTTTCGCGAGGTTGCTGGTGCAGTCTCTTCTGATTTGGCTGTTGGCGTCGGCGAGCTATCGCGTTGACCCGATTTGTTGGCTGCATCGTCGAGTTCCAGTTCGCGTACGGACGATAGAGGAGATGAAGATGGCGGTTCCGGATCAGAGGCGCTCCTTGGGCCAGTGTTGACCACTATCGTCGCGTCGTCTGTTCCATCCATATTTGGTTGTTGGTGCTGAGTTGAGCAGGGTGACGTTTGGGCGAAATGTTATTCTCCCAGGCACAACACGGCGTCGTCACTTGTCAAGTACCATCCTGAAATAAATGATATGCAGCTCGGGGGTTAAAAGCACGTAAGCCACTAGTTGATGCAGGTGATGGAAGATGCGTGTTTGATCGTTGTTATTTGATTTGAACGAGCCCAAGATTGCATCGTCAAAGTCCAGGGTAAACCACTTCAACTCGGGTTCCTGCATCAAGCAAACAGCTGACAAAGCGAGCTCTTGCCAAGGTGGAATATCATGAAGTTTCCTTCTCCTTTTAAGAAATCTTCGTGAAACAAAAACAAAGACCTTTAACTATCACTCTGCCATCAGAGCTCAATCCTGCTCCGCTGTCGGCCATCATCATGACCATCCCCCAAACACTTTGGGGTCTTCACTTGCAACACACCCCCAGACCATGATCGTCACCCCTCACCAACCCTCCATCATCGGCCGCTGTCATGCAGCTCTAGCAGCGTCCCCGCTTGGTTGGACGATACGTATGTCGTCGGGTGCGCACTCTCATGATTTCGGGCCATGATTACCGCGAGCCGCAAGGGTAGTAATGGCTGATATATATGCCTCTCTTCTTCCCTCATGTCGCAAACATCCCCCAATACCTAACCACCATCGATTTACTACGGACAATTGATTGTACAACATGGCTGCCAACAAAGGACTTTGTCTTGGATACAATGGGATCCACCCCTTTGCCAAGGTCGACATCAAAGATCGTGCTTCTGTCCAGGAGCTCCTTCGCACCCTTCTCGATCCTCTCGAGCCTTTCTTTTCGCCTCAGAAGGCTCGTGTCAAATGCCCCGGTGCAACAGCAGTCCGCTTCGACCAAACTGCCTCTGAAGTCGAGGGCATCTGCCGCCCGCTCTGGGGCCTCGCTGCTCTACTTGCCGGTGGAGGTGAATACCAGGGCAAGGAATGGTGGCTTGAGGGCATCAAGTCTGGCACCGACCCAGAAAACCCCGAGTATTGGGGTCACCCGCAAGACAATGACCAAAGGATGGTTGAAATGTGCCCTCTGGGTAAGCCACTACCGAAATCCGATATCGTGGGTTCGAGACTGACCACACTGTTCCAGGCTGGGCTCTTGCTGTTGTGCCGGAGATCTGGACTAGCATGTCTGACAAGGAGAAGGAGAATATCGAGAACTGGCTGGGGAACTCGATTAATGAGAAGAAGTTGGTCACCATCTCGAATAACAGCACTCTACCTGGCTAACATCCTTTATCAGCATGCCCAACACCAACTGGCTCTGGTTCCGAATCTTTGCCAACCTAGGACTGAAGAAGAATGGTGGAAAGTTCTCTCAAGAGAGGCTCGACAGCGACATTGAACACCTCGACACCTTTTACCGTGGAGGAGGCTGGTCAAATGACGGACCAGAAGGCATACACCGTAAGAGACGAACCTATCTGGAGTGAGACCTTACCTGACGCGGATAGAAATGGATTACTACTCGTCCAGCTTTGCCATCCAACTTCTGCAGCTTCTGTACGCCAAGCTGGCGGGAGAAGAAGACCCGAAGCGGGCTGAAGAATTCAAGAAGCGAGCGCAGATGGTCGCCTTGGACCTGATCCATTACTTTGACGATGAAGGCCGAGCCATCCCCTACGGCCGAAGCGTGGGTTACCGCTTTGCCATGGTTTCCTTCTGGGGAGCTTTGGCTCATGCTGGTGTTGAGTTACCCGCACCATTGACTTGGGGAATGGTCAAGGGGGTGGTCCTTCGTCACCTACGCTGGTGGCAGACCCAGCACGACATGTGGACGCCGAGCGGAACGCTGTCGATTGGGTATTCATACCCAAACATGTATGTAAGTATACTGCTTCCTGTCCCGTAAAGAATGTCAGCTAACAAGGACCAGATGGCGGAGAATTATAACAGCCCAGGAAGCCCGGTAAGGATTCTCTCGAGAACAATACTGACGAGCCCATGTACTAATGTCACGCATAGTACTGGGCATGCTTAGCATTTATGTGCTTAGCTGTACCTGAAGACCACCCGTTTTGGACATCGGAAGAAGAACTGGCCAGTAGCGTTATCCCCAGAGTCAAGGCGCTCCACCAACCCGGTCATATCATGAGGTGCGCATTACTACTTGTCGTCATGTGAAGCGATGCTGACATTTTTCAAAGCTATCTCGGAGGGCACTGTATGCTCCTGTCTTCGGGTCAGGCGTGCAGCTACCCAATGAAAGGGACCCATGCCAAATATGGAGGGTTTGCTTACAGCAGTGCCTACGGATACTCGGTACCCCCTGGCCTGTTCTCGCTTGAGCAGTATGCCCTGGCCTCACAGCTTGGACTGTCGGATGATGGGGGCGAGTACTGGAAAACACGAAGGCTCTGCGAGTATGCAGGCATTGAAGACCGTGAAGGCACGCCTGTCCTCGCCTCAGTCTGGAAGCCATTCCCAGACGTCAAGATTCGAACCATCCTCATCCCACCAGAGGAGAGCACCCCCAACTGGCACCTTCGAGTCCACCACATCGACAGCGGCCGAGAAGTCATGACTGCGGATGGATCATTTGCCATCTGCAACGTCAATGCGACCAACGGGCGATACCTGGACCCTTACGACGATGAGAAGCACGAAGGCACCTCGCCCAAGCTCATCGGCAACTATGACCTGAAGACCCCGGATGGCTGGGCGAGTGGCAAGATGGGTGCATTTGCAGTGTCGAAAGGTGCTGTAGGCATCAAGGCTCTGGAGTCCAAGGAAGGACGTCAGGCCATGCTGGTCAACGCGGATCCGAACTCGAACCTGGTCGAGAGTCGGAGCACGATCCCTACCCTCCAGCACACGGTCAAGGCGGGGGAGTCGGTGTGGTATGTTTCGGCCATCTTTGCAAAGCCCTCGGGCGTTGGTGTGGGCAAGGAGAGCTATCTCGATGGATGGACCAAGCCGCCAGGTCTCCCTGGATGGCTGGAGAGGGAGATGGAGGGCTCGTGAAGCAAGCGTGGTATGTACCCCAACTGCAGCTCCCTCGAGGAGACAGGCACGAGTGGACGGGAATGAAATGGATGCGCCGGATACTGAATCTTCCATCAATGAGCTGCTTGAATCAACCTCCCCTCATTCCAAGCCCCGGCTCCCCGCCTTGAGTATTGTCTCTGCTCTCTGTGCCTTTGCGGGGATGGCTTCGCCTTGAAGGTGGCACAGCCGAATCCCCGCCCTCGGTTCAGCGGCCGCCTTGGCTTTTGGCCTTGAGGCTGATCATCTCACTTCCATCTCGGCACGGGAAACCTTAAAGAAGCACTCCGCATTTCGTCTGACTTCCCCGGAATCTTGGTCCTTGCGCGGAAAGTTGAAAGTCCACGTATCAGAGCGAGGCAAACTGCTCATCATCCGCGCCGCAACACCCCCAACACTTACTGAAGCCAAGAGAGACGATTTGATCAGAAGTCGATAACCCCCGATGAGGACCTTTGGTGGAGATTCTCTCCGCATCCCCAGTCTCCACACGGCATTGAGTCCCCGCATGATGGATCACAATGACAACGATAGCGGCCGCGATAGTCACGTCACGGTAACACACAACCAATATTCGATGCCCCCAAAGTTTCCTGGCTCCGGGTCCGTTGAGCGCCATCTTGGTATCTTGCAGCGCCGGGGGTACGTCGTCGGACTTGAGAGGCGCATCTGCTCTCAGATGGCAGACGCAAGTCTATTCGTGGAGGTTTTTGATCCGTCTCTAGACGTCCAAGTTGACGGTACAAGCCCTTGCATTGGCAGACGCGTTCTTGAGCTTGGCCATGCGCCGAAACGGGAGCATCTTGGAAACAAAGCCATTTTGAGAGCCATGTCACAGAAGGCCCGAAATCCCAACGCACCAGTTCCTGCAAGCGAGAGCCAATCAACCACTCGCCGCCACACAGCTCAGAGGGAGCAATTCACGAGGCATTGCGACTCCATCTCGGTTCCCATGTGCGTGCCTCTCGGATGCCTCGAGATTGCGCAGGCCCAGCTAGCTCCTCCCTCGCAGAGGCTCGTCGCATACGACACGACATGGGAGTTTCTATCTTACACCAATAAGGCGGATCCGCTGAGTTGGGGGTGAGAGTCTGGTGATGCAACCCTAGATGCTGCTATTGCTGCGACGAGTCTTGGGTTTCGGGATGATTGCCTTGGGGGTTTCACTGGCCCTCTGATGATTTAATATCTTGAGATCCGCTCCCACCCCTTTTCGAGATATCTATCAGCAAACACTCCGCGTCTCTTAAGCGAGTCCTGCCCAATCTCTAGCCTGCTCCACCTGTTCATCAAGGTTTCCTCTTTGGTCAGAGTCAGAATCCGGGGAAGAAGCTTAAATTTAAGGCAAGCCCCATCTCGACCCGGCGCTCAGTGTTTCACCATTCTCCGACATCCTCACTCATCGAACCACCTCGCTCGATCGCTGAAGCCTCAGCTCCAATACCGCAGTCATGGGTGTTCTCGCACGCGTCCTGCACACCATCGTGCGGAACGATGCTATGAAGGAGGATCCCTCCGAGATCTACAACTGGCGCGTCTTTGCCCTCGTGGGCGCGTCTTGCTTCGGTGGCATGCTCTTCGGTAAGGAGTTATTGGAAGAAGATCACTGTGCATTATGCTGACTGAGGGAAAGGCTGGGATACCGGCGCGATTGGAGGTGTCTTGGCCATGGAGGCCACGCAGGAGCGCTATGGATACACGCCCAAGGCCAAGGTGACGCTGGACCAGAACATCGTCTCGACTCTCCAGGCCGGATGTTTCCTCGCTTGTTTCTTCACCTCGTGGCTCACTGAGAGGTTTGGACGACGATGGTGTCTCATCGGAACCGGCGCTGTTACGACGATCGGCGTTGTCTTCCAGGCTGCTTCTACCGCTAACGGATCCTTGCCTGTCATGTATGTTGGACGCTTCGTCGCCGGCCTGGGTGTCGGAGCCGCCTCGACTCTGGTCCCGTTGTATGTGTCTGAGTGCGCCCCGCGAGCCATTCGTGGTGGCTTGACTTGTGAGTTGCTTCTTGCGAAGAGGTTTTCGAATTGGTTCTAACTGTGGCAGCTTTCTATCAACTGTTCATTGTGACGGGTGTTATGCTTTCGTTCTGGTACGTCTTTTCAGAACCGTATACATTTGCAGTGACTGACACAACCACAGGATCAACTACGGCGCTCTTCTTCACCTCAAGGCACCGACAGTCTTTGCTCTTCCCCTTGCGCTCCAAGCCCTCCCTGCTGTGTAAGATGGAATATTCACTCGCTACTGAGCGTGGGCTAACTGTTGAAAGGCTTTTGATTTGCGGCATGTTGCTTGCCCCTGAGAGGTACGGTTTTTTGAAAGAAGATGAGAATCAACTTACTGACTCACATCAGCCCCCGTTGGTGCGCCCGCAAGGACGACTGGGAACGTGCTACTAGAATTCTGGTTACGCTTAGAATGTAAGTGACCTTGTACGATCTGATTAGAGAATGCGGTCACTGATAGCAGCTTTTCCACAGGCTTCCCGAGGACTCCGACTACGTCCAGACCGAGATCCAGGAAATGTCTGCCCAGCTCGAGGCTGAGAAGCGACTTACTGGCGATGCCTCTGCGACCACGCTCTGGAAGGAGATGGTCACCGTCCCCGGAAACCGAAAGCGAGCCATCCTGTCTATCCTTCTCATGATCTGCCAGCAGATGACGGGTGTCAACGCCGTGAACTACTATGCTCCCCAGATCTTCCAGGCCCTGGGCATGACTGGCACGACGGTTTCTCTCTTCGCCACTGGTGTGTACGGCATCGTCAAGGTTGCGGGCTGCGCTCTGTTCCTCGTCTTCTGTGCCGACTCTCTTGGTCGACGTCGCAGTCTTCTTTGGACCAGTGTTGCCCAGGCTATTACCATGTTTATTATCGGTATCTACGGTCGTGTGGAACCTCCGGTCGCCGGACAAGATGTAAGTCCTTGCTTGACTTTGTGTTTGCGAAACACGAGATGCTAACAAGGGATGCCGTAGATCTCTGCTTTCGGATATGTCGCCATCGTCTGTATCTATCTCTGGGCCGCGTAAGTGTTTTCAGACGACATGAAAAGCTCAACATGACTAACGCATATGACAGCGTTTTCCAGTTTGGTTGGGGACCCTGCTGCTGGATTCTCGTCAGTGAGATCCCAACTGCCCGTCTCCGAGCCCTGAACGTGGCCATCGGCGCCGCAACGCAGTGGCTGTTCAACTTTATCATCGCACGAACTGTCTTGACCATGCAAAAGACCATGGGCACCGCCGGATATGTAAGTTTTCTTGGCGTGATTGAAAAACCTTTTTATACGAGATGGCTGACAGGGAGTCAACAGGGAATGTTCTTCATGTTCGGATGTTTCGGCATCATTATGGGTACCTTTGTATGGTTCTTTGTCCCCGAGACCAAGGGACTCAGTCTGGAGCAGATGGACGAGCTCTTTGGCGTTGTCGAGATGACCAAGAAGATTGATGCCGAGAATCCCGAGATGGGCCGGACTACGAGCATCCGAGAGGAGCAGGCTGATATGAAGGACAGCAAGGAATTCAAGCAGTGAGTGCTTGGACGAGTGAAGACTTGGTGGATTAAAGATTGGCTGGAGAGAGTTGCTATCAACGTTTGGTGATGAAACGAGCTTTCGTGCTGGGTGGCAGAGTGAGATATACCGAGATACCTACTTGAAGTTGATATATATCTGATGTGGATTCTGTACCTGCCTTGTCAGTTTCAAAGCTCGAGGTCATGCGGCGGAAGCCGAGATAGGCCTAGACTTGACAGGCTCTCCATGCATGAATCTGATGATGTGATGGATGTCAAACTGTTGTTGGTGAAACATATGACAGGCATCTTGTACACCCTCAACTGCAGGCATACGGATGCATACCTATGTACCTACTTGAATTTTCTCTCTGCCATCCCGTCCCTGTGAGACACACTTGTGTTGCCGTTGGTAGAGATCTGTCACCTGGGCCAGTTGCCAATGGATTCGATCGACAACGCCAAGGCCAGGGTCGGACAAGATGCAACAGCAGGGAGCGGCGCGTGATACGGCCGGCACTTGATGTAGCCCTACACATAGTGGTTAGTTGCCTAGTAGTGTTGCTGTGTTCGTAATATCTGACGCGCCCCCGAGTTCGTGGTCGACAATGCCCATCGTCATCTACACCTTCAAGATCGGACCGAAGACCATCGGTGAGACATGGGTCCCTCTGCGTGACAGGGGGGGGGGGCGAGCAGAGATTAAAAGATGAGAGGAGATGCGGCATCTGCAACGGCGCTCGCAATGGATGGCTTGCATGCGTTATGCACTCCCCTGTGACGTGCGTCCAACGGATAAGGGAGGAGCAGCAAATGAAGATGCGAGGCAGGCCCTGGATGAGATTCGAGACGGTTTGAGAGATGCATCTTTTTCGTCTTGTTTGTTATGTTGTTGTTGGTGTTGGATGCAGCCGAGGATGGAGGCCCTTGAAGAAGCAAGGTTGGGAAGGTAGGTCCCTTGTCGTCCACTGCCGAGAGCCCAATCAGCACTAGCCCGTTCCCCGGGGGGTGTATCTTCAGTGGAGACCGGGTCCCCCTAGGATCGGGCCCGGGGGTTCTAGGCCCTCTTGGCAACAGCGGGCAACGCCTCTGCCTTGTCGCCCCGAGTTTTTTTATGTGTGGGAAGAAAAAAGGGCCCTTTTTATTAATTCAGGGCAACCTACGTTGCCTGCTTGCTGACTCTCTCATCAAGCCATGTGCCGGCAGTAGTGCCGTTCGTTAGCCCTGCCCGTGACGTTGCAGGATCGACAAGAAGGACAAAAAGTCCGACGCCGACCCCTTGGGACTCAATTGGGCTCGGGGAACCTAATAATACCTACCTAGGTAGGTACCAAGAGATAGGCAGGGGAGAGCTCTCTGAAAGAAGCAGCTTCGCCCGGAAGGTCTTTGGGGTTCGCCTGGCCCCGGTGGCTTTTGATGGCGGGCGAGTCGGGAGTTGGACCGAGAAGGGCATGGTATAGGGCGTGTAAGTTTTGGATGGCGTTTCATCGTTTCATGTTTTTTCTTTTCTCGTCTTGGCTTGGGGGACCATGATTCAGGCCCTCACCTCAGTCCGGCTATTCCCACCGGGGATGAGCTCCGTAATAATGGATAACTAAACATCCATAGCGCGCGGGTGCTGCGTCGAGTTGTTCCGGAGACGGAGATAGAGACTCCATGTTCCTGCAGTGCGAGTAGCCTCACCTCGTCTCGCCTCGCCTCGCCTCGGACATGCTGGACACGGGGTGTGCGCCATGGTTCAACGAGATCCAGGGGCATCGGACTTCTTCTCTGACTCGACCTGGATCTCGACCGTTTATCATCTGACGTGACAAATGTCTCTGCCCTATTACCATTTATATGGATCTGGCGTGACTTTGCCTTTTTCCCCCCTCCTACTACGGATACCTAGTTACTACCTACCTACCTGTCCGTGAAACCCACAGTCCAGCCAGCCCCGTCTCTGTCTTTTGTGCAGCAATTCATGGATCCCGGCTCTCCCACTTCCCGGTCCAAGCTCCGATCTCCCCTCCCTCCTTCACTCCCCTTCGATCGATTTCACAAGAGAGAGATACACAGACGTGACGGTTGCAATGTGACAGGCGCATAAGAGTAGGAAAAGGGGGGAGGACGATGCTTCTTTTCTGGTCGGATGGCTCGGTTGGGCTTGCTGATCCCCAACGGCGCAGGAAGTAAAGGGCATCAACAACAGACACACATGGACTGGGCCCCACTGGCCGTGCGGGTGCGGGTTGAACTGTGAGCTCTCGCTCTCCTCCTCTCGATGCTACATGGTGGTAGAAATGTAAAGGTGTACGTACTACGTACCTACCTACCTACTATCCATGCGGCCAACTTACATGGATGGTGATTCTTTGCCCGTGAGCCCTTGTCGATATGGATGGGGCTTTCGAGAGCAGGTAGTCGACTGTCTCTTTCTTTGATCTCCTTCAGTTTGGTCCACCACCTCCGTTCTCTTCCGTTCTTCCCTTTCTTGTCCCTTTGCCCCCCGTCTCTCTCCATCAATCGTCGCCGCCGTGGCTTTTCGTCTCTACAAGTCTTTCTGCTCCTTGACCAACCTCCTCGGGGACTCCGACTTCAGTATCAGTGGGAAAAGGTGCACACGAGGCTCCCACTCGAAACACGCCTCAAGGACCTTTCCCGGGGACGCTATAGTTGCCCTCTTTTCCTGCTCTTAACAGACC
>JABFEX010001779.1:0-13696 GCA_013623515.1 Fusarium illudens
CCGCAATCGCAGTCCCTCGAGACTGAGGTCATCCTCGACGGCCAGCAGCCCGCGACCAATTCCAACGCCCCCGCCCAGATCTCTCTCACAGATTGCCTTGCATGCTCCGGCTGCGTCACATCCGCCGAGGCTGTGCTCGTCAGTCTCCAGAGCCATGCCGAGGTGCTCACCACCCTTGATGCAGCACCGGCTCTGAGGGTCGTCACCGATGATAGTGGCAAATTCAGAGTCGAGGGCTTGGAGAATGAGGACGCGAAGCTCTTTGTAGCCAGCGTGAGCCCCCAGACAAGAGCGAACCTCGCCGCAGCGTGTGGTGGGGAGGTCTCGGAGAAGGATGTCGGGCACATGCTGAGCAACCTGCTGCGCGGTCCAGACGGCATCGCGAACGGCGGGCAGTGGAAGAACGGCTTCACATGGGTGGTCGATACCAATGTTGGGAGGGAGGCAACACTCGTGCTCGGAGCCGACGAGGTCCTCAACTCGGCGCGGGCTGGCATCGCCACACCTGCGAAACCCATCCTAGCATCCTCATGCCCCGGTTGGGTGTGCTATGCCGAGAAAACACACCCTCATGTCCTCCCCCACCTTTCAAAGGTCAAATCACCGCAGGCTTTGATGGGCACCATCCTCAAGACAACCCTGAGCCGAACACTCGATATCGCCCCCAGTCGCATCTGGCACCTGGCCGTTATGCCATGCTTTGACAAGAAACTTGAGGCCAGTCGCGAGGAGTTGACAGAGGAGGTCTGGGCAGGAGGCGAGACTCGTGGACGAGGAGTCCGGGACGTTGACTGTGTCATCACGAGCAAGGAGATCCTCATGCTTGCCGAGTCAAGGGGACTCAATTTCTTCGATATACCCAAGACGGCACCGCCCACCCCCACCTTGACACCATTCCCCGATCCCAAGATTCACGATTTCCTTTTCCCGCGTCGACGGTCGAGAAACCCACCACGAGAGGCCGGCACTTCGGGGGGTTTATTGTTCCACGTCCTCCAGAGCCGAGCAGCCCAGACACCGGGCGCAGAAATTGTTCACACCCGTGGTCGCAATGTCGATGTTGCCGAGTACTCTGTGGTCGTGAACGGCGAGCCAGTCTTCCGCGCTGCCAGATATTATGGCTTCAGGAATATTCAGAACCTCGTTAGGCGACTCAAGCCGGCCAGGCCGTCCCGAATGCCTGGTGGGAAGCCCTTTGGAAGCGCTCGCAAGCCGGCGGGAAAGGCAGCTTCTCTCGAGCACAGCTATGTCGAGGTCATGGCCTGCCCCGGAGGCTGTACCAACGGCGGCGGTCAGGTCAAGGTTGACGACCCCGTCGTCATGGAGCGAAGGAATTACTCCGGAAAGCCAGGTCCGCAGGAGCAAAAGGACTGGCTAGCAGAAATTGACGAGGCCTACTTCTCGGGAGAAGAGGCTGGCATCGAGGTTGGCGAGGAAGCATTCGAGCATGTCGTTGGCGGCATCTCCCACTCATACATAAATGATACCCTGGCGCACTGGGCGGAGATCACAGGCATAGGACTTGATAGACTGGCATTCACGAGCTATCGTGAGGTCATTAGCGATGTTGGTAAAGACACAGCCACAGATACCGAGAGGGTGGTACAGCTGGCGGGAAAGATTGGAGGTGGATGGTAAAGCTAGTCGATAGAAAGAATCAACTGCCCTAGCCTCCTCTTCGAGCGAAGCCAAACCCTCCCCGTCCACTTCCATCTGGCCCTCTTGGTGTTCGAATGGGAGCCTGCTGCTGCTGCTCATCCCGTGGTGACTGGTTCCTCCCAGGCGATGGTTGGTCAGGCTGTCGCCTTTGGGTGTTGGGCTCGGGCTTCGGGGTAGAGTTGGGGTCGAATAGCTCGCGACCGGAGCCTGACATGTTCTGCCTCCGCGGGGCATCAAACGAGCGGTTGTCGTACTGGCGATTGTCAAACTGGCGGTTCTCGCTGTTCCTGTACCCGCCTCTTCCTCTGCCCCGGCCACGGCCACTGAAATGCCCATCCGACCGCGGCGGGGTAACTGCGCCCGGAGACGAGGCCCCTGACGATGGGTTCGACTCGCCAAAGATCTTGGCTCGGGCCTCCTCGTACCGCCGCTGCTTCTCCTCTCGGTCGCGCTTTTGCTTGGCACGAATTTCTTCGGGGCTCATGGGCACCTCCTTCTTGGCCTCGTCGTTGTCGTCGTCGATCGTCAGCCCCGTCACGGGATCCCGCTTGGCGATGACGGGCTTCCGGCTGAGCACCTTGACCTGGGGCTTGAAGGGGGCTGCTGTGAGGGGGACGCCCCCCGAGCTGGAGTTGGCATCCAGGTAGTGAAAGGTTTGGGGAGTGTCCCTGTCGCAAAGAGCGTCAGTAAAGAACCGAGGCTAACTTGTTCATCGCAACGCTGAGGGGACGTACGCAGACTCCCAAAGCTTTCGATTCTGCTCAGCGTGCTGAGCAAGGCGGTCAGCCTTGGAGAGAGGTGCCTGGGGCGCTGATTGTTCAGGCTCGTCCACAGCCCTGTCGGCCTGTGCCTCCCAGTCGTCCTCCCAAGCATCGGGAACCGGCGCCTTGTTCTTGGCCATGGTCAATTCGGGAGGGCCTTCCAAAGGGCGACTGTGGTGATGCGGATATGTCAAGGCCTTCGTCTTCTTTTGTGTCTTGAAATGTGGTCTGAGATCGTGGAGTTGAGCATGAGGTGAAGCAAGAGCGTTTGGGGTTGTCGTTGGGAGGAAAACAGGCTGAATGAATGGAGGCCCAAAAGCTGGGAGGAAACTCACGACGTATGGGGACCTTTTTTTCGTGCCAGTGCAGGAGCGCTTCAAGGATGGGATGGTGCCGCTCAGGATTACGCCAACCTGGGGAAACGCGAGGGACCTGGGCGCAACCCGCCAGATGGCCAGATCACCGCCTGCCGCGCTTGTAGCTCCGAAGTCGCTGCTGTCAAGCCCAGATCTTTAGCTGGGCAGTCCAACAAGGCAGGTAGGTGCTGCCCAGGGCAGGTATGGAAGTTGCGGGGTGGCTGATGGTTGGTGGGGCAGGCTCGTAGCTCAGGCGCTCATGGATGCGTTTGAGACGCAAGCATCAGCTGAACTTCCTCTCCGTGTTGGAAACATCGTCTTTGTCTGCAAGTCTCAACCCATCACTGTCATTCTCAACCGTGTTTAACACCGTCTGTTGTTTCTTCTCGTCACTACTTCTTTCCTACGACATCCCCCACAAGAGTTCCGTCACTGTCTCATCATGGCTGGTGGTCCTCGCCTGTCACCCATTCTACAACGTGAAATGGCCGATCGAGCTGCCAATACCAGTGCCAGGAGAGTGGTTGAGGAGTATGAAGCAGCTAGGCTAAGGCTGTCGGACCAAAACTTCCACATTCGTAAGTGCTAAAGATGCTGGATTCTTGTCGTTCTGTTGCCCGTGTTGACGACATTGCAGTCAGCTACCCAGACCCGCTCGCTCCTCGGAAGCAGTCAACCACGTATCCCCCAGGGGTAACACCTGAGATGGAGAAGAAATGGTTTCAGATGATTGAGAAGTCCAAGAAATGAGTGGTATCTCTCAGCACGAGTGTTGGTCCAGCGGTGAGCGGTGAGTATTAGGGTTGGCGAGGGATGGGTTGAATGATCGTAGTGGTTCTGCCTGGAGACTATGGTTGTGACGAGGTCCGGGGGGAATATGTTTTTGCGATTCAGTGCCCTGGTGTTTCTTTGGGAGAAAATCCCGTTCGTGGTTGTCAGGAACGCTTGCATTATGGACTGTTGCCTCGACTTGGCATGATGTGGACGTTAAGTCGCATAGAAAGTTCATCCCCTGTACTGGCTAGTTCAACTATGCCGGTTGTGAATTCCAGTCACATATGTCAAAAGTCCGTACTTCTATGCGCCGATATGTGCATAGTAGCTCCCGTATCCAAGCCCAGCCAAGAAGGACATCAAAAAACAGTCCCGGAGGATCTCAATAGCCCCAGTTGACTTGACCTTAATTGTAATTCAGGTTTAAGCATATATCACGCTGATATTCGAGCCTTATCCCTTGTGATCCCAAATTCTTGGGCTCTAGTAACCCGTGATCTATAAAACAAGAGCGGCAAAGGAGTACGAATATTCTTGCTTAAAATGAAACAGAAAATAGGCAAATCCATTAGCTCTCTTTAGTATCCATGAGTGTTAAAACTGGGCTCCATTTCAGATAACAAATCGTCTGTCTGGCTGTGCCCTCTTGGAATGAGGAAAACCGCCATCATACGCACCGCGCTGCAAACTGGAGCTTGTTCCTGCGTGTATGCAAGGCATACCGAAACTGGCACTGCCGACCATCGCCTCCTCGTACAAGCAATCATGTCAGCTTAGCTGTAAGCTGATGTCGGTATGGCCGCGGTATCGATCGACGGGGCCCGAGGTTACCACTCAGGTGCTTTTCATCTTCCCAGGCCTGCTTCCTCGTCCATCCATCCGAAATGCAAGATATCCGAGCAGGGGAAAGATGAGACGAAATGACTTGCTGCGGCGGCATCACACATGGCCCGGGTACAATGTGCGTGTATTCGAGGCGTCTGGTCCGGGGTGTCACGGCTGGGGTGCAGCCCAATGAAGCCGTAGCGAGTTGACAGACATGCGGAGCTGCTGCTGCAGAGGCAGGGAGGGAGTCGATCAGGTCGCGGGGTGACCATCCCATCGGGACCGAGCTCTTGATGGGATTTGCGAATGGACGATAACCATCTGGCTGTGTTGCCCGAGGGGTGGCTTGGTCCGCCCACGCCTGTCGTGATTGTAAGTGATATGTGTGCAACATATGATCCCAAGGCAACCGAGACGAGGTCAATATTAAATGAACGGATTACAAGGTGTATACGGAGTGTATGATCTGTAATAGTGTGTAAATATCACTGCTTGAAGGCTGCCTGCATACCACTGGGCGTTCTACCAGCTAGTCTCAGCATGCAGCCTTTCCCGCAGTCTGCCATCCAGTCATACTGATAGAGCCAAAACACGCGCGGGAGACTCAACCACAGGTCAATAAATATGTATATTGTCGTTGAGCAACATGTGGCATAATGCCCGCGGCCGACGTTCTCGAATGACATTAGCGAGATGTCGAGGCCGGGGATAGTGGCAAGGCACATGTTGCAGTCGACCCTGTCGGCCAAAGGGATGGAAACGGTAACCGACTCGTGTCGATCTCGGCTAGCCATGACACGTTTTGGCAGACACAGATATCGGGCTTGAGGTTCCAAAAGGGATCACACACATCAGCCTAGCAGCCCGGTGGCCTGGGGGACGTAACCGGGTATTTGGAATTGGAGCACAACATGTGAGGGTGACAGAGTGTGTGTGAGTATGTGTGCGTGCGATAATATTAGTTTGACGGCAGCGGAACTGGTTCCCCAAGTGATGGCCAATGGTTCAAGGTCGAGCTTCGAAGCTGGGCAAGGGAGGGTCATGTTTGTGGCGATTGCTGGGATTCCCCAGCTTCCATGTGAGCAATCAAGCAACGTCTCGGATACCAAGAGAGGGCTGGACTCTTCTCTAACATGACGGGTCGGTTGCGGGAGTCGCCCCGAGCCGAAGGAGCGTGGCTCGATAGAGTGGCCCGCGTGATCACGAAGATGGATGAGGAGAAGCAACTCCAACAGAGTGGTCTATGTAGGAGATGCACATGTCGTCTTATTATTGTCGCGTCGTGGGCCGGAGAGAGAGGTGCAGATATCGGTCTGTCTTGGCACCGACCGACGGACGTGTCTCGGGCTTCATGACCAGGCAAAGACGTCATCCTCCAGGGCCTGGAACTGAACCCCTCCGCCGCTTGCATTTGCTAATCACCTCCATGTGAATCCATATCCATCCGCAGGGGGGGTCTGTTCGTCGTCTCGTCTTGAGTAGAAATCGAGCTAGCTGCTGGCTCAAACACGCACCAATCCAGCACGTACATTCTGCCAAGAGTGAGGTGCGGCGCCGGAAGCGTTTGTAACTTATGGAGCTGGATGATGGTGAGGGCTCAAGTGAGGGGAGCATGCAATCAGAAGCTTGGAGATCTCTTGTTGAACCCCGCCGAATCAAGTAAAAAAAAATCAGCCCCACCAAGATTGCCCGTCCAAAACGACCGCCTACCAGACCGGCCAAGATCGCCTCCCATCATCCCGCCAGCCTGAAGCTGTGCAGCGGGAGGGCAATACGCACTGTGACCGGCCTCTTCGTACAGTAATCCGCACCCAGCGAGCGTGTGCCTATCACGACCAACGGACGGGGACCTGATCCCAGACCAGCTGGAGCTGCTGCTGCTCGCATCTTCCAGAATGACGGGAGCCTCGACACCGCTGTTCTGTTCTTTGTGTTTTGTTCCGTCAGCAGAGATGGAGGTCAGCACTGAAACTCAGCCCAAGCCCATCCTTCCCGTATGCTGTGCAGACCTCCCGCTTGATAACAGAGGACCTGATAGATACATCATATACCTGCTGCCGGCCCTTTAAAGCACTCTCTCCCACGCTAACATTGCGAGTCTCATGGCGCCATCATTTTATCGAGAGGCGGGGTTGGGAGTGCTGCTGGGGAGCGGGCCTTCATGTCCTGTTTGTTTTTGGTGCTGAGGCTTGCGCGGATGGCGCCGAGCCAGCTTCGACGCCATCTCTTGCAACTGCAATGCAGAGCTTGAAAATACCAAAAGTACCTACCAATGTCTTGCTGGAGGCTCTAGAGCCGTAAGGCGGATGCAACCTGCAGCACAAGGCTGCAAGCCCGGAAACGCCTAGAACAGAAGGTGATGTAAGCAGCCCAGGACCTCGAAAAGTATCCATGGATGGACGGAACGTGAGGTAACCCTCTAATAAGCTTCCATCAGCATAGGTCAGACAAACATCAACAAGGCACAAAACTCCACTCGTCCAGTGAGTGAACGAGTGACCAGCTCCGATAAGCTCGCCCGTTAAAATCCTAGCTTTGTCCTGGACCGTCGAGGCAGCAGGGAGCAGGAGCCTCGGGTTACCTACTAGGTCTGTTGCAGTGGCATTCATTGGGTTTTGCTGGATCCAATCCATCCATCCATCCATCGCAGCTCCGTTGCATCGCACTGTACGGGCGCCTCTAAACTCCCCCAGCCCACACCCTCACTCACTTCGCCCCAAGGACGTCTAATTATCATCTCCATCACTTCTCTCTGCCCGCGCCATCCTAATCTTTCCCCCTCTCCCTCAACATTAAACCATCGCGTTCCCTGCCCACTGCGAGGGCCCTCGTTTCTCACCACGCCCTCGTCCTGCCCTCAACACGCACAGCTATCCCGGGGCCAGCGACGCCCGACCCCGACGACATTCGACGACTCACCTCACTCACACTACCTACCTGCCTCGCCCCTCTCCTCCTCCGCCGCGACAAGTCGGCCCTGTTTCTAAGCCGCAGCAGCTTCCCCCCAGCTCCATCTTTGCCGCCATGTCAGGCACTGAGAGCGCAGCTTCAAACCCCGGAGGCTTTGATCTCCTGCGGAGGGCTACCCAGGCCATGATGTCAAGGTTCGTGCCTACTTTCGTTCATCATGTCCAATTACAGTTTTGCACCCTTCTGCCGTCCAAATCTCTTTTGCCCATTTTCTGCATATCCGTTGGGATCTTGTTGCCGCCCCAAGCTGGGGCCCTGCTCCCGACATCGAATATCCCGGCTTGTTCCCATCCATGGCAGTTGGCAAGCCCCTCACCAGGCCCAGGCGCCTTTGGAGCTCGATGGTGGCGACGATGACGGGCCCTTCAGCACTCGAGCCCAGCAGCTTCAGCAGCGCCTCTTCGAGTCAGCGTCCTGTTCCGGCTAGTTCCAGCGGCCCCCTGGTCCTCGACACCGCCTGCCATGGAACCCACTTGGAAACCCTCCTGGGGCTCTCGCTCAAGCCCTGCGCTCGATCAAGCATCAATTCCACTCCAGGCCAGCGCCCTGAACATCTGCAAGTTGCTGCCCGCCCGGGCTCAGCCCGCACCGCTGCCCTGCCCTGCACTGCAGGCACTCTACGAGGTCCAGGCACTGGAGGGCGCCCGGCTGTAGGGCGTTGGCGGACTTGCGGCTAGGCCATGGGGTGCTACGGATCGTCCGCCAGTGGACCGCCCAAGCTCTCGAATTCCTGACAAGACCCGGCCGGCACCCTTGGGCAGCACAGCGAGTCTCGATCCTGGACAAGAGAGCAGGAGCAGGCGGTTTCGCTGCAAGGAGGCAGACTCCAATCAAGGCCTTGTCAAACGCTCAACTTCGCCATCGCAGTGGAACCAAGCAGTCACCGTCGTCTCGGAGCCATTGGGTCCCAAATCCTGACCTGGCTCCGGCTCCAGAGAATGGCCCCGGCGGCATTCCCACATGCAAGAGACAGCTCCTCTGCCTCTGGCTCTGTCGCAAGGCCTGACTCGCCTCCTCCGTGATTGGATCCAGTCGGCCGGCCTTGGAGTCAGTCAGTCAGTCCCTGCGTTTCCATCGCCTCCGACCCCGCCATCAGCTCGCGCTCCCACGCCCGCTCCGTGCCTCCCACGCCCGAGATACATAGAGGCAGCAAGTTCTGCTCCTGTCTGTTGCTCGCTCGGTCAGACAAGCCTCTGGACAAGCCCACCCCCGGCTGCATGGCGAGCTTTCTTTTCCCGGAGCGATGTGAAAAATTGATCTCGTCATCCCCCTTTCCCTCTACATCGAGGTCCCAAAGCCTCCACTTGTCCCCTCGCGCTTCGTCTTACACGGCCGCTCTCGGCAAGGCCTCGCATTTTTTATTACTGCTGGTCCTGGCGCGCTGCCCGCATCCACACCCAGAGCGAACACACCACTGGCCCTCTTGACCTTGAAAGGCCTCTCTCGATTCCGTGTTTTTCTCGTCATAGTCGCATCGTCAGAGCCCACCACTGCCGCTATTGCTCGTCGCCGCCGCCTGTTCCCTCACGACCTTTTGCCCTGTTTCCCCCTCTAGTCGACGCGCTTGGCAGCCGTCATGAACTAGTGTTCCCACTTTGCCCTTCCCCGCGCTGCTGCATCGACGCAAAAGCATTTATTCACTCACTGGAAATCTCTTACAAAATGCATGGGGTTAACCAAATCACCAGGACCGCGGCCACTGACGAGGATGGCGTCGATCACATCGGTTTGGATACTCCTCGATCTGGTGTAGCTACTCCTCAACCCGATCTACAGGACAAACGCTTGCCCGGCATCATGAGCTACTTCGGCCAGGTTCGTCAACGTCCTTCTAGTACAACCACTCACAGTCTGTCTTCGTCAAAACCCAATCGTTCCCAGAGCGCTATCACTCTAGACCGAAAGCAAAGCCAGCCCACTCCACCAGCAGACCTGCAGTTGCAGGCGCACACCGAAAGCTCTACTCTCGAGTGTGCCTCTTTGGCTTCAGACCGTTTGCTTCTTCAACATGAGCCTCTCGGTCTCGAGCCAAGAAGCACGGAGCGGGATGAGCACAAACTTTCCAACCCCTACCCATCCCCACCCACTTCTCAGCCCTCATCTTCTGGGGGCTCTATTTCCCAGGATATGATTTTTGCAGCCCCAGATTCAGGGGCCGACGGCAAAGCCGCTGCCGCTGCAAAATCTTTAACACTGTCGCAAACCAAGAAGTCCGCAGCATCTCTCTTCACCACTACCCATTATCACCAGTTCTCCAATGACCCATTGCCCCCCAAGCTCGACTCCAACCGCGCAGCACCTCTCAAGGACTCTGATCCTTCCTCGCACCCCGAAGCACGTTCCACCCCGAGTGCTCGCACTGCTGCAGCCCCCGGCAAGTGGTACTCTCTTGATGGACTCAAGGAGCTAACTCGTATGACGTTCAAGAGCGGCCCCTCAACTCCCACTCGAGCAATGTCGGCTGCTCGACCGTCCGGCTCCGATAGCAGGGCCCTCTCTTCTGGGAGAACCAGCCACGATGGCGCTGAAGTCAGCGGCACTCAGACTCCCAGGAGCTCAGCCGCCGGCACGCAGGCGCCGGCTGCCAAAGGAAAACTGACCATCAAGATCAACGAGGCTCGGGGACTTAGAAAGAGCCAAAACCCTTACGTCGTGGTTGTTTTTCAGCGAAGCGAGCTCATCTCAGGCGGCCCCAGGAACTCTGAAGGGGGTGAGAACCTCAGTGTCGCCACGCCCGGCATGGGCGGGATTCCCATCCAGCGACAGGGGAGCGATTCTGGCCGCCCCATGGCTATCCCCATGAGGAGCCGCCAGAGCAGCAACACCAGCATCAGCGACTACAACACCTTCCGGAACAGGTCGGCGCGGCTTTCCTTTACAAACCCAAAGTGGGATGCCGAGGCAGAATTGTGAGTCACTAACCGAACCAGGGACCAGATTCAAAATACTAACCAGCCATAGTGATGTCGTGAGCTCCGAGATGCGGGTTGACATTTCTGTGTATGACCATGCCGCCTCGGGTGAGGAGTTTCTCGGTCACGTCGATTTCCGGGCCAGCAAAGACGCCGATGCAGTTGTCCAAGGGTGGTTTCAGCTGCAGGGCCATGCCGATACGATGGCAGAGAATGCCCCAACTGGTGAGATCTACGTCCAGGCCGTCTATCATAGAGCCGAGAGGAAGCACTTTGGTCCAACCGACTTTGATATTCTCAAGTTGATTGGCAAGGGCACTTTCGGCCAGGTTTACCAAGTGCGAAAGAAGGATACGCAACGCATCTACGCCATGAAGGTTCTTCAGAAGAAGGTCATCGTGCAGAAGAAGGAAGTCGCCCACACCGTCGGAGAGCGAAACATTCTCGTCCGAACAGCCATGTCCGACTCACCATTCATCGTCGGTCTCAAGTTCTCTTTCCAGACGCCCTCAGAACTCTACCTTGTTACCGACTACATGTCCGGAGGAGAATTGTTCTGGCATCTCCAGAAGGAGGGACGATTCGACGAGAAGCGCGCCAAGTTCTACATTGCCGAGTTGATCTTGGCCATTCAACACCTTCACAACAACGACATTGTGTATCGAGACCTGAAGCCCGAGAACATTCTCCTGGATGCGAATGGACACATCGCCCTCTGCGATTTCGGTCTGTCCAAGGCCAACCTCACCAAGAATGACACGACCAACACGTTCTGCGGCACAACCGAATACCTTGCGCCAGAGGTCCTCCTGGACGAGTCTGGCTACACAAAGATGGTGGACTTCTGGTCGCTCGGCGTCTTGGTGTTTGAAATGTGCTGCGGCTGGAGCCCATTCTACGCCGAAGACACGCAGCAAATGTATAAGAATATTGCGTTCGGCAAGGTGCGGTTCCCCCGAGATACCCTTTCGCAAGAGGGCCGGAACTTTGTCAAGGGACTCTTGAACCGAAACCCCAAGCACAGACTGGGCGGTACAGACGACGCTGAGGAGTTGAAGAGGCACTCTTTCTTTGGTGACATTGACTGGACGCTGCTTTCTAAGAAGCTCATCACTCCTCCATTCAAGCCCAAGTTGAAGTCTGAGACGGATGTGTCGTACTTTGACCCTGAATTCACGACTGCACTGGATCAGAACGGATCTCTCAACGAGCGTGCGGCGGCACTGGCTCGGGGCTACGCAGCCTCGACTCCCCTCTCTCCCTCCGTCCAGGCCAACTTCCAGGGTTTCACTTTCGTCGACGAGAGCGCGCTGGATGACCACATGCGAGACCGAGCTCGGATGGACGATGAAGACATGGATGACGCTCAGCACCACGACAACGATGACTGGGACAACCTGGACGACATCGACCTTAGAAAGGCAAACCGGATGAGCGGCATCGTGAAGACGTCTGGCCACGATGAGCACATGGTGGGAGGCTCGCACTTTGACGTATAATCCGGGCAGGTTTTTGCATTTTACACCCAGATCAGCTCCACGGCGTTTCGACGATGATTGGGGGGGTTCTATCCGTGTCATAAGAAGAAACAAAAAGTAATATTTCGCAAGCCAAAACAACCCCCGCCGCCCCCTTCTGTCTGCACGTGGGCCATGGATGATTAATTGTGGAATTATTTGCATCGAGGTCGGATGGTATTGCATTGCATTGGTCATCGTGCTGAACAGGATTCATGGCGTTTTATGGTTGTGCAAAACAAAGGGGGTGAGAAGAGGTTTCCCCCTCGAGTGTGCGCCTCAACTGGAAGGGCCATAAGCAGTAATGAATGAGAATGCCAAAGAAAAATGACGGGTTGCCAGGGACCCTAGAAGGGATCTAGTGCACCCATTTGAGTTTTGCTGAGCTTGTTCTGCATGAATAGTCTGTCTAGTGACGGTTTGCCTGTGTGCGAGTGTGTGTCTGTGTCTTTGATGGATGACGTTGCTTGCCACCTGACGGTTGATTCGACTCTGAGACTATCAAAGCGGCTGCTAGTGAGGGCTTGATTCTTCAGGAATGTAGTCAACTCAGGATGTCTGTAGTCAGTGTGTCGATATCAAAAATCACTGGTGACGTAGATGACTGGATCAACAGGTCTCTGGTGTTATCTATGCTGTGTCCGAGCACATGACGTTGAATCAACGTTAAGCCCGAGGGCAGACGCCATCAAGATCCATCAGATATTCCATGGTTGGGCAAAAATATCAGTCTCACGAGGATCCAGGCATCTTGTAATGGTATCAACTGCTTGTGCTTCATTTGGCGTTCACATTTCGCAATGAATTCCTACAGGCAACCAAGAGGTTGGATTTTAGGAAAAAGTACACAGGATTATAATCCCCAATTCACTGCTTCTCGCAGCCCAGATCTCCCCCAAGGCTGAGTTGCTCTCAGCCTCCCCCCTCTTTTTCTATCCCCATCCAGCAACGGCTCGGGCGGCGGGAAGCAGCCCGAGGTGCAGGTCCGGGTCAGCTACTAATCCTCGAGGGGAAAGCGCTTAGTGGTGAGCCTCATCCTCCTCCTCAGCCTCGAGCCAGTCGGCGACCTCGGGGGTGCCAGAGGCGGTCTGGGCGGAGGCGTCCTGGCCCTCGATCTCGACGGCCATGCTCTCGTACTCCTTCAGGTTGCCGGCGAGGTCGGTCTCCTCGGGGGAGGAGGGGGTCTTGGGGGCGCTGAAGGTCTGGACCTGGCCCTCAGAGTCGGACTCCTTGACGACGGGGGTCTTGTAGGCCTTGAGCTCCTTGAGGTAGAGCTCCTGGACGAAGTCGGCTGTTGGAGAGGGGTATCAAGTCAGCAATTGAGCAACCATTGGAGCGAGTTTCAGGCGTTGCGGGGGCGCAATTGGGCGTTGGGATCGCGAATGTAGATGGAGATGGCGGACGTGGTCCCGATTAATGATCGTGGAGGCTTTGGCGACGTCGGAGCTCGGGTGGAGCGCAGCTTCGGCTATAGGACAGATCCGACCGACGACAATGAAGAATCGACAAGGCGAGATGCGAGTCGGGAATCGCATCGGCGGGAGGAACAAGGCATCGACAGGGACAGCATCTTACCTCTCCGAGAGACGGTGGGAGCAATGAAGCCCCTCATCTGGACGGCATTGGGTCGGGCGACTCGAGAAACGGCCGCAGCGGCGGAGCGAGCGCGCTATAAAAGAAGTTCTTGTCAGCGCTTCTCCTTCCTCTCGGGCAGGACTTGCGAGGCAACCAAAATGAGCAATCCGAGAGAGCAATTACTTACCGAAACCCGGGACAGTTGGCTGAGCATTTTGGATGGCTGGTCGTGGCTCAATTGGGGTTGCTCCGGGGAGATGGGGGAATTGAGGGTTTTGGGGGGGAACATTCGTGAGAGTGATTGCAGGCAGTGAGCGGTTGGTATGCCCAGGCGGCGCTCGCCCCCG